>VWZW01004074.1:649420-803955 GCA_013397115.1 Edolisoma coerulescens
CACACAACACTTTGACTCCAGGAGGAGAAGGGGGGTGCTGGATGGGGCGAGCAGTGCTGACAGCCCCGGCAGTGAGCGCGCCGAAGTGCGAGCCCGGCGCTGTGCAAAAATGTGAGCAAAGCCGAGTTATTGCCTCTGTCCGGGCCGGGGGGGGGGGGGAGGGGGAGGGGGNGGGGGAGGGCAGAGGGGCTTTCCCCTTGGATTTGTGTCCATGCCAAAGTCCTGTGCCACCATCGTGTGCCTTGGCCGTGCAGCAAGCTGCGGCGATGCAAAATATTAAAATTTAAACTCCTCGGCTCTTCGTGCTCCATCGATTGGGTTGAGGTTGCGAGGGAAGCCAGAAAGATTGAAAGTTAAGGCTCTGACACGCCATCCTTCACTCGTCACACGGGAGGTGGTCAAAGCGTGTGCTGACGGGAGAGGGAGGTCTTGGGGTGAAGAGGGAACAAGGTGACAGCCGAACTTTTGAGTTTCCTATCTTATGTGTGGCAATTTCACATCCTTGCCCTTTACTGAAAAGCATCATGGTTCTCTTGGATTGAACTTCCTTGTTTTTATTTTTACAAGAAGTCATCCCTGGGAGTGAAAAGCCGTTGTTGTTTTGGAGCTGTTCTTGCCTTTTGGGTAGAGAAGTGGCCTCCCAAAACCAAAAATGCTCTTATCTCATAGTTAATATGCATCCAGGCAGTGATCTATAAAAAAAATACATCCAGAGGCTGGAACTCTTAAGGTTAAAGGGAGGCAGATAGCCTTCAGGAGGCTTGACAGACGATGTCTTACTGTACAGCTGGTGCACATGTATCTCTCGTTAGTGGAGTTACATCTGTGATGCCATGGGAGAACAGACCCTGTAGAAGTCAGTGGAAGGTGCCCCAGGTGGGCTTGTATTTTAAGCAAGTTGACTGTCAAGCAGAGGTGCTGAACTGATACACTAGAAAGAAGACCGAAGGCCTGTATTCCCAAGACAGATAAATCATGGCTAATTGCTTTGGCAAGTTTCCCCATCCTCATAATGTGGCTTAAGCCAATCTTGAAGGGATCATCCCTGGAAGTAGGAGAGAAATTTAGGAACCACTCTGCATCTCAAGGGATTGCCAAAAACTTGCTTTGACTTTGGAAAAAGTTCTGTTGGGTTTGTGGAGTTGGGCCTGTAGACTGTGCTGTGGCCAATACTTGCTCTTCGTGTGTTGCTGTGTTTGATCAAAGATGGACAATGAGATACCAGTTTCGATGGGCACAAAGAAATGACCAGAAAAGTTCTGTTTGCTGGGCATTGGACTGAGGCTAAGAATGATCATTGTGCATGACTCTTCTTGGCTGTCTTAAACTGTGTTCAAAATGTTGACTTGTTGGCTCAGTAGTCTGTAGGGCACGGTTGTCCTTTGGGCAGGTGGCGCGTGATGGCCATTGCACAAAAGCTGCTTTTGAAAAACACCTGAAAAATACTTTTAAATTTTAAAAATCAGACACGTTCTTTAATCGTGCAAGTGCAAAGTTTAGTTAAGATGCCAAAATTGTTAATGCTTTTAGACTCACATGTGGTCAAGCTGTCTCTTTTTTCTAAATTGTTGTTCATTTTTGACACGTTTTGTCTTATAATGAATTTTCTAGCCATGTCTGAAAAATCATAAAATCATAAATAATTTAAATATAGTGAGCACTAATTTGGGAAGGACATAGCTGCAAGTTGTCCTGAAATGTTAAGTATTGAGTAATTTAAACAGTTACGTGAACTGCCCATGTTATTGACTATGGGTTTACTTCTGTTTCATGGTTGTCTTATTTATAACTCATGCAATACAATATTGTTTGAATCTGGTATTTGAAATCCAGTTGCTATACTTCCATTTTTTCTTCTGGATCTTGATCTGGTGTCTTGATCAAAAAAAAAGTTGTGTAATCTATTTGCAATTGTTTGCTTAAGTACGAATGCCAACTATTTCTGCTGATATGTGTCATGGCTCTTCCAAAATACAAATGAAAAATCATCTTATAAAATAATGAAGGTAAGTCCATTTTTCTTAAAAAAAAAAAAAAAGAAATCTTAATGGATTCATTTGTTTGTGGGATTACTTTTATTCTGGATGTCATCTCTGAAGAGAGGGAGCCAGTCTCTATGTAGGCCAGTGATTTGGAATTCAAAGATCAAGACCTTGAAGTGTACTAATGGACTGGCAGTGTGACTGTTGGGCTGGCGGTGTATCCTCAATGCCATTTGTTCCCATGCATTTTAGAGGTTGTGGTGATGACTACCTGCTCTTTTTTTTTCTTTCTTTTTTTTTTTTTTTAACTGTGGTAGAAACTTTTATTGAAAAACGTTGAAGAGACTCTTTTTTCTAGATGGAAAATGAAACAATCAGTAATGTTGCCAGCCTCTGTGGATGAGGCGAATAACGTAGTTTTTCTGTTTGCAAGTTTGATTCTTCAAGGGACAACGTGTTTGTTAGTGAGGTGGACAGACATGGAGAAACTGGTGAACAAGACAGGTAAAGGAAAACATAAGAAAAGGTGCCATCTTATTTTTATTTCCCCAGGTTTGTTTCAATAGGCGTTGACATCTTATGGCACCTCTCTTTGTATGTGCCTGCTGCGATTTGTTAGTGTGGTTTTTGAAAAATCCTTTGTACAGCCTTTGGGCAAATGGTAAGGTTACCTTCTTTTTCAGTGTGACAACTTTCCTTTGGTTTACCGACCTGTTTTTCACCAATTGAAACATTGTTACTTGTTCTCATCATCTTCACCGGAGTAATTAGAAGTAGGGTATCCACCTTATTTCCGAGGTTCTTTCAGAAGCAAACTATGTTTGCTGTCTCTGCAGTCAAATCCCTTGACCTCCTTTGGCAAACTTGCAGGGATGTTTGGGATTGAAGTCATCCTGAGTTGTGGTTGGCATGACAAGTTTGATGAAATGTGGAAATGATTCCATACAAGCGCTCCCTGGGACAACTGTGTGCTAGCCAGCAGGTCAGATGTACCAAGTGGCAGAGGGTAGACAACTACTAGTCTGTGCTGAGTGTGGAAGAGTCTCTTTCCCATAAAATTTAGAAACTTGGTTTTGTATTAGGTGAGGTGGAAATGTATTGAAGTTCTCTGCTGGTGGACATTGTATCTCGTCAACCTACTGAGTATTTCTCTCTTTCCTAGGGGAACTACTGGTACCGCCGATAGTATGCATGGCCCACCAGATCCGTTTGTGTAACTCTGGCTAGGCTTGGGCCATAATTGCGACTCATATCAAAACATTTTTACTGGGTTTTACTAATAAGTAAGCAAAACAGTTTGTGTGAACTTTGCTAGTGCACCGATGCCTTGATAACTTTTCTTCACCTGTATTTCACCTTGACGTTGCTCATAAACCTAGTGTTTTAAGGTGTCTTAACCAATTTCCATTAAAATATTACAGATTAACGTATTGAAAGTCCTGTACTTCAAAATTATACATTTTTATATGTTTTATGAAATGGAAAATATTTTTTTTTTTAATTCTTCCAGTGCCTTGCAAAAAACATACGCATTTTTTCATACTGGTGTCTAGTATTCTCAAGGTGATACTTCACTTCCAATGATGATTCAGTACTTTTGGTTTTATTTTTAGAACTAAAGCCTTTGACGTTAAATTATACAGATACAGTGAAATTACGAACTGAAACAAATTTCAGGAGCAACTGGCTGAAATTCTATGGCCTTGCATTAAGCTATGTGTCAGGTTTAATCACCTAATAAGTAAGCCCAAAGACACGTATTCCAAGAAAATTTAAACTTTGCATATGCAGTAGTAGCCACAAGTCAGAAAAAAGTGATCCTGTGGGCTGTTCTTCATCTACTGATGGAGAAATGCTGTCATTTTGTCGAAAATTTGATACTGCATAGGAATTACCCACTTAAACCCAAATTTTCTCTCACAGCCCTAGTAACACTGCAGTGATCGAATCTTCATCATGTTTTGTGTGCATTTACTGGAAAGTTTAAACATTTGTTTTGCTTAAGTTAACTAAAAGGGTAAATCCGTTATCTGCAGTGTGCAGCTTGGAGTTTGTTGTAATTTCTTATGGCTATTAGATGAAAAATTACTATTAACAACAAATTAGAATTGGCTGTTCAGGCAGTAGCCAATGTTTTCCTCATTGAAATGGGTTGTTTTCATTCAACCTGTCTTGAAGGAAGTCCAGATTGTCTTGGGATCTATCTTCTGCTGCTTGTTTCTGATGTGCTGATTCCCAAGACCTGGTTAAAGATCTTGTTTATAAGGAGGGTCTTATAGTCATTGAGGTGCAATGCCTGAGTTTTTGTGATTTTTTTTTTGGCAACTGATGGAAATGTTACTGTTTGTTTCAGGAGAGGTAGAAGACTTAGATTTACTTGACTGACCCTACCCAACTAAGACTAGGAATTTACATCAGATGTGTTTGTGTTGCTTCCACCCCTCAGGAACTACACATCTGACTTAAAATAGAGTTGAGGATTAGCTGTTCATCCTCCATGGGTGACTTTCACTTCTTTAAACCAGAGCATGAATATAAGAGCACTGCAAGAGCAGAGCCATCACATTTAGTGCAAGCAACTTGACTTTTCCATGTCCTTTGCCAAGCTGCTTTTCTCCAGATTGAGTTAGCCCCAGAACTCTGGACAAAATTGAGGACTAGTGCCCCGTCTTCTGGTGCTGCTGCAGAGGAAGTGCCTGAGCTGGCCCTGTGGTTTACTCCAATGTGCCCTGCCCTCCACAGAGCCTCTGGCTTGGCAAGGCTCGGGGCTGCTCCTAGGGTGAGCTCAAACACATGCAAGCAAAGGAGTGAGCCTCTCTCTGTGTCCCATGTAGAACACAAATGGTTCACAGATAAGGAGATGTCTTAGAAGGTTTTATGCACAAAACTCTTTTGTATGTACATGTACAAAATCAGTATAGTAAAAAAAAAGTTTTTATTTTTTCTGTATAACTCATTTTGAATTGCTTATATCCATCACAGCAAAAAAAGATGGAAGGGAGAGAAAGTGGAAAAGGGGGAGAGATGCCTCATCCATAAAGGATGAGAGGCTCTGATAATTCTTAACCTTCACAGTCTGTCTTTTACTGTGATTTAATTTCTTGAGTTTTTTGATCAATCAGAGATTTACTGCTGTGGTGCCAGTCACGTTTAGAGTTACAGAACAATTACTTCAACTTGCAAGACTGTACTATCACAGAAGGTTGCTTCCACTATGCTGATGTTCAGTACCTCTTGAATGAGGATAAATTATCGGACACAAAGAACTTAATGAGACATGCCACAGCCCCTTGTTCTTCAGGAAGGTTGGCGTAGCTGGAACAGCATCAGTGATGCTGTGTCCCTTTTAGACCTCTCAGTAGGTGCAGCTTCATTTCTTCCTGACTGCCGCAGCATTTCTGATCTGTGCCAAAGCAGTAGAAAAAACCAAGTAACTAACAGTTATGCTTTCATCTTATTCAACCAGAATATGTGATAACTGGATGTGCACATCTGTTGGATATAACAGACAAGCAGCCCTATAATGCCACTCTTATTCTTTTGTAATGAATTCCAAATCTGCTGTTACTGGGCAGTGTATTATTTTTGTGTATCTGTTGGAAGCACGAGCTCCACAAACTGTATTTGCAGGGTAAAAAGGGATGCACAAGTCATTCCCTGTTCTCATCTATGCCTTTGAGGTCTTGAATGGCTGGATACCATGTGATAGATAGTGTGGGTCAATAAATACAGGGTTGATTATTTTTTTAATCTTAGAATAAAATATTATAATTCACATATTAAACATACCATGTGGTTTCTCTGACTGTATGTTGTTAGTCCAGAAAATATTTAAAAGTTTGGTATTTTATATTATCAATTATATTTTCCAGAACTGTAGTATCTCTCAAAGAAGAGCTTTTATTTTTCTAATTTCTGATGAGCTTTTAATATTTGCACGCAAGAATTTTGTGCTCTTTGAAATTATTTCTTTGAACTTCTCTCCATATTACTTAGAGGAAAAGAAAACTGGCATGTTACCGGCTCAGTACACTATAAAGGCAAAAATATTTACTGTTTTCATAAACATCCTCAGAAGATTTACATGTGTCCCTTAATGGTGACCTGTGGCAGATATTTTTCAAGGCGTCTATTAATATGTGTGAATACATAGAATTGATATGGATTAAAAAACATTTTTTAGTCATAGCTTTACATTTTAAAATTACTTTAAAGCCACTTTGGTAGCATTAATTGCAAAATAAAGAAACTATTTTCTAAGTGTCTTTTAACTGTAAATTAGTTGTATTGAATAATGAAACTACTGTAACTCAGTTTTGTTGTGATTCTTCAGTGAGGCTTCACATTTTATAATCACAGTACTTACAATAAATTAGTAAAGCTCTGATCAAATCTTTCTTCTTGGCTGTGTTAAGTCTGAGGGTTTGTTTCATTTCTTTTCTGGGGAAAGATAAGGTATGTATTTCAAGTGGCCTAACCACATTTGTAGTTCTGCCTCTCTAACTCTCTGCCCCCACAGTTTCTGAAAGTTTACGCCTTTTAAGGAAATTAAGTGTTAATGCTTATTCTTTGCTGATTGTCATAGTAGCACATGAAAAATCAAAAATCAGTGTTTTTTTAATACACTGGATTGAAAGGGAAGGAAGGAGATACACATTTTTTAAATTTTCTTTTCTTTTTTTTTTTTTTTAATTGGTTTGGTTTGGTTTGGTTTTTTTTGTTTAAGTGACTTTGTGATTTTCATTTTGCAGAGACATTTAAATACTTCTCTAAGCATCTCCACTTCCTGTAAAATACCGGATTATGGAAATTTGCTTGCTTTAGGGAATAAGAGAAAATTTTGGCTTTACTTGGGAGATGCCACAGTTTAAAGCAAGTTGTGGGAAGTATATTGTGATGTATTTATCACAGAAAAATGTTAGATGTATATTTTGTAAATAGGTATGTAGGGGAACCGCTGAGGTACATTCTTAAGTGTGTTGAAATGGATATATATCAACTTCAAAATACCTTCAAGACTATGATGTGTTGAATGTTGTATTCACTGGATATTCAGAAGTCTGTAATTTATGAAGTTTTTTCCATTAAATGCAGTTCTTCAACGAAGCATCATCAGGAAGGATATTGATAACGTTTTTGTTACCAATAACTAGATGTATGAAGGGTACAAAACAATTCAAAGTAAATTTGTGAGAGTTAGCTGGAGTATAGTTTGGCTAGTTACTAAATCATGCTCATTTGTTATGTTTTGATTTCAGCACCTGATTTTCTCCAGTTCTATGTACGTATAAAACATAGCTCGTGCTAGCACAGTGTGACAATTCCATTTTACTTTAGTGGCGAGGTCACTTACAAGGTTAAAACCAACAGACCTGGGATTGTGTCTGTAAGAAATAATGGGAATGTAAGAGTCTATGTACTGACATGAAAGATCCATCCGGTTCAGCACCCTGATTCCTGTCACAGGAATGTCTTACTGTAGAGCAAAAAAGATGGGAAGTGTGGCGTAATAATGGTCATTGGGAGCTTTCATGGCTGGCTTTTTTGGGACAAGGCAGATCTCAGCCTTGGTTATAAAATACCAGCAGCATGACCTGAGCTGCCCAGATGTTCAGAGCCCACGTTCATGACCTGCGCACATCTGCCAGGGGGTTGTGGCTGCAGGCCACAAATACATTGGTGCTGCTGAATTCTGTGTTAACTTGAACTCACATTTTTCAAGATGAGGTTGTTAGCGTATGTGATCAAACAAAACAAACACTAACTCTGTGTAAAACCCCAAGCCATCAGCAGCGTCTGCTCTAGGTACCTACAGAGTCTTCAGTGCAGACTTAATGTGCTTAAGGACTGTATCCCAAAATAAGGTCTAGCTGGCAGCTTTGCGTGAGTACACTCTGCCTAGAAAATTTGGAGAGAGGAATGTGCCCACAAAGTAAAACAAATTGCAATAGCAGTTGTAATAATAACTCTAGGAATTAATCTCATTATTTGATATTACTACTATTTTGTAAGTATAAACCATAGTACATTGTACTGAAGTGTAATATATAAAATGAGGGAGATTGATGGAAAACTTTTCTGAAAACAGGAAAAATTGGTGGTTTTTTCTCCTCTCTAGGTTTTTTGCTATATAGTTACTTTATACCATAACTCTTAGGTGGCCACTCATGTTTTCAAGACTAGCACATTTTTTCTCACTTTTTTAGGTCACAGATAAGGACCAAACTGGATCTTGGATTAGCAGTGCTTTCTAAGTACAAAGCAATGATGTTTACGTTAGACTGCGAGTCTTGAGCTTTTGTTCTCAGTGCATTTTTCTGTGGAATTAGTTTGTAAATATAGTTATTCTAAAAAGATATATTCAAAGCAACTTGTCAGTTGAGTGAGCATTTCCAGCAAAACAATTTCTAATGTTTCCTGAAAATGATGCTTTGACCCCAGCTTGGTGCCCTCCTTTGCAGCTGAAGGAGTAACTAACTAGATGTCCAAGCATTCCCAAGTGTAACAGATGATTTAATGGAGTGCAGTTTTAGAGCAGTCAATCAATTTTCACTTGTGATATAGCAAAATCAGAAGTTTCAAAGATCAAATTTAAGCTGTCGGTGCACATCAGGTTTTTTGTAATATATTTATGTAGAGAAGGTTAAAACCCGGCTTTGAAATTTGTTCTTTTCTTTTTCTGCTTCATATGCTTAGTGTTACGTTCTTTGGCTTTTGATTTGATTGTACAAAAGGGTATGTGTTGAGTGGGAGAAAAAAGGACACTTGATCTCTATTGGTTTTAATCTGAAAAAAACTTCCATAAGACACTATAATATGGAAGTCTAGGACAAGTTTATCATCATGACTTTTGAAGGCATTGGCTTCCAGAGAATTAGCATTGGAATGAGCTGTATTTTTACCCAGGTCATCCAGGAATGATGATCAATAACAACAAAGAATTTTTTTCCAGATGCTGAAAGCAAATAAGTTAGCTTCCTTTTTCAAAAGATCCATCAGTGTTTCAGATTCTGTTTCACTCGTGTTAGAGGCATCTACCAGGGCAGCTCCTTAATTGATTTGTTTTTCCTCTCTCCCGCATTGTACTCATCAGCTCTCTTGAGGTTTGTTCTTATTTATTTAAACCACCCAAGGATAAAATATTAAGTTCTGAATGAGAAGATGGAGATCATTGTATTTAAGGATGCTTCCTTGAGATGTAACATTGTAGGACTGTTAAAACATGGAAGCTGGTGCAGCAAGCAGTTGTTGATTTGACATCTTATGTCCATGACTACAGAAACTGAATGGATATAAAGGATTACTACTTAACAAGACTTTAAACCCATATAAAGATGGAATCTTGTTCATTTTTTCATCAGCAGGATACACATGTCACTGTTGTATGCAAACTGTACCATGCTTCTCTACTTTCATATCAATAAAGATTCAATAACACGGTTGGTTGTCTTTTATTGGATTTTTATTTTAAATGCTTATTGAGGAAAATCATTAAAACACCTTATCTTTAAAACCAATTCTTTACAGGGATCGATTTAGATTTTAAGTTCAGTTTTGCCCTGAAACTGGTGTGATGCAGAACAAGTATATTGAATAAGATGGTATTTTGGAGGTTATCTATGCATGCCACAAGACATGGATTTAGTGGGGAGATAGAATGAGCACTGGGATGTGATATGGTTTCTGTCCCCATGAACGATAGGTTTTGAGCCACTCATGGTGACAGATGAAACTTTACTGTTATTCATTTATATCTATACTCATATTATTTTCCTACATTTATCCAGATAAAATCACTTGCTTTGCTTTTTTCTTCGTACCTTTGGATACTTATGAAAAGAAGGCAATGATGGACAGCTATCAGTTAAGTTATACTTGAAGAGTGTGAGATATATTTTTTCAGTACAAGTGAGATCTTACTTAAACATAATGCTGTTATTGGTCTGTAAAATGTGAAGTTCTTTATTGGTGTTATTTGAATATATTCAGTATTAATTGAATTATCAAACGCTAAGCTCCTTACTCAAGTAATTACAAACTAGTTTTAAAGCTATTTTCTAAAAAATTCAATCCTTCACACCTGAACATATATATATATGTATATATATGTATGTGTGTGTGTATATATATATATAGATATATTTAATCAAAGCTAAGACATGTAACAAAACTGATTCGTTGCATGCACACAAAGTAATTTATTATGGCAGTTTTACTGTCAAGCAAAAATAATGGGAATTAATAAGAGTCATCATTCTAGCCTATATATCTCTATATATGGGTTTATTATTTCTATTAGTAAAATAATGCTTTATTTGGCTCTTTATTTTTTCTTATGTATGCTTGTTTATATTTATGAAGCTTGAACTAAGTGTGGGACTAAAAGTGATTGATTTGGAGAAAGGTGTTTTATATCTCTATATGCTAAATAAAGACTTAGAGTATACTGAGACAGTAAATTATGAGAAGGGGAAGAAGAAATTAGTGCTTGACTGTAGAATCAGTGGAATTTTATCTTGTGCTTTTTCACTAAATGAATGCTCCCTTTCTATTCATTTGTCCCTTTTGTCCAATATTTGAGTTCTACCTTCCCAATGTCTTCTCAATACCTGCCTCTCTCATTTTCAGTCCAACCACCAGAAAATTCTTTTTCCATCCAAATTGTTCAGAAAAGGGCACTTTCAGTGTGGAATTAGTTGTCTATTGATTGTAAAATAAGGATGTTTTCTATTTTTCTGCAAGAATCTGGAACTTGGTTATGTAGTGGAAGAAAGGCCTATGCGTTAAAACTGCTTTATCTTTTGTAGAAAGATGGGTAGGCAGCGGTTGTTGAGTAAAAATGGGGGCTCTCGTCATTAGGACACCTGAGTGCTGTCTCAAAAAATGTAGTTCTCTCTTTTCTCTGTCACAGTCTAGCACTGAGCATATCACTCAGACTCGGTATTTCAGAGATGATTGCTAATCATTTGCTCATCTCCCTGACAATGTTTGAATCCCTGAGCCAAAGCACAAGCAGAATAAAGCCTTTTTCTTTTTTGCTTTTCTTTTTTCCCCCCCCAAGTAAATATTGTCAGAACATCTTAGAATAAAGTAGAGCAGGCTAATTGGGTCTGAGAAAGAGAAGCTATGCTGCAAGTACAAGCTACAGACAGACCTGTCCCCTTTTATGTTGGTGTTTGGTTTGGTTTTCATGGGGCTAACTGCAGAGAGGTATTCAACTTGCGTGCAGTGTTATCTTTGATGTCCTCTGCAGTCAGTGAGGACTTTAGGCCAGAAGACCCTTTAGACCATTTAAGGGAAATTTCTCTAAAAGGTCATAGACTTCATCCCCTTCCTCTGCAAAAAAATATAGAAAGGCTAATTGGGTTAATTGAGTCAGTTAAGTTAAATATACTTATATGTGGCCTCCTAAGCAGTAAGGTTTTGTTTCCTTTCTCTACAGTCTTCTGATCCTAATGCAGGATAATACCCAACTTTTCATTCATTATAGGCCTTCCCTAGGGGCTGTAAACTGTGTTAGTAGGTGAATGTTGCTAAGGGATTGTACTGTTGAAGCATAAGGAGTTTAGGCACAGCACTGAGCTACTATGGGGTAAGCTAAGGTTTGTTATCTGAGTGACAATAACTGATCAAATTATGTTTTTAAATAATTGTTGTATTTTACTTCCTTTTACATTAAATCTCGGAAGATGTTTGGGTGGCTATGCTTTATGATTGACTTCAGTAGTCGCTCAGCTGTTCCTTCTGTTTGAACCACAACAGTAGCTTGGCCGTGTTTTAAGAGGATTGGAAAATCAATCTGGCATAATTAAAAACAACCAAACAAAACACTCTGGCTCAGAAATGTTTGGTTCAAGCAGTTCCTCAGCCTGTTTCTGTGCGTGGCCATACATGTATTTGCCAGGATGACAAAGCAGGTGTGGAAGGTTATTGGAGCTGTTGAGCCTCTGAGTGGTGACCACAAAAAAACAGCCTCAGTGAGCAAGCCCTGAGACCAGGGGAAAAGCTTTGTGTATCCTGACAGTGTTTGTGTTGGTTTTTCCCTTAGTGTTTCTTGGAATGGCATGATATTTAACATGTAGGAGACTCTCTGTTCCTTGTCCACTTTCAACTGTGAGTACTAGGGCTCTTCTCTACAGCCTAAAGAAATGTAAGTGCCACAAGCCTTGCTTGCCACCACTGTCTTCTCCAGGAAACCACTCTTTCTTCCTCCTTCCTTTGCATCCACACCGATTTCTTTCGGTAGGTGAGGTGAATGTTCATTAAGGAAGCTTGCCTAGCTGAAGGTTGCCCGCTGCTTTTATAGAAATAGATTTTGGCAGTTTATTGACTGGTCAAGGTTGAAATCCAAGAGGTGCCACTTCAAGGGAAGAAACAAGAATATATGGCATGTTTGAAGTGAGACAGGAGAAAATGGGTTAGATGTGGGGGGATGGTTGCAGCAATGACTTGGCCCTGTTTAAAAAAAAACCCAGAGAGAATCTGTCAAACTGCAAGCTTAATTTTCAGCTGGATCAACTCGCTGGACAGACTTGCAGTGCAACTGCACAACTTCTTGCCCTTCGCTTGAGCTGACTCAGAGCCCTTGTCCCCAGACTCCACCTTGAGGTCACACAGCCCATGCAGCGCTCCTGGGGGAAAGGGGCTGCAGCGGCTGGCGGGCGAGCATGGTCAGAACAGAAGACGCTGTGCTGGATGTTCTAGTGGCTGGTTACACTTCCATTTCCTGTGAAAATGGCAAACTTGTGCTTGCAAGAATTTGAGATTCCAGTTTCTTCTCAGTGTTGCAAAACTTTTACAATTCCCTGAATTTTACTTTCACCATAGCAGTTGCAAAGCTTGCTGAAACTTACTACCTTTAGTGTGCCATGCAAGTGATGAGAATTCTGCAGCAGAGTAAGGTTGTATTTTGCTTTTCCATCTTGGCTGTACTGTAACATGCTCTGAGGCTGTTGCACAAACCCAGTTTGAAGACGCAGGTGACATACAAGCGTAGTTAAAAAGTATAATTTATTTCTAAGTATTCTGGTTATTCACTGAGTGGGCAGTGGGCAGGGAGTGGGATGAGACGGGATATCTCCTTGTAGTTGAGCTCCCTTTAAGCTGCATTTCATTTAAAATGTTGATATTCATAAAGATTATTTTTAGCCCCTCCAATGGAATTAAAGTTCAGAGTATAAGTGCTGTCAATATCTTTTGGGTAGAAAAACTTAGGCTTTAATTACTTTTGGTTTCAGTTTCACGAGCAGGAGCAAATTATTTTCGTTTTGAGTGTGTTTATGTGAAGGTGGGAAAACTGATAAGGAAAGTAAACTGCGTTGCTCTCTAAGTCCTTCCAATATATAAATAAAAAACAGTTAGGAAAGAAAAATATCTATTAATACTAAAGACTATAAGGCTAGTGCTGTGTTATGGGAGTGTTTGGGAACATAGAGATAGTAATTGAGTGAGAGTTTAGGAAGCAGCTGAGTGCTTTAAGTGCCCCAAATCCAATGTTCTCAGTACGTTGTGTGTGTGTAAGCCCCTTATTTTGCTTATATTAAGTAAAAATATTCTGTCAATTATTTAGGTATAGCTAATAATTAAGAAATTTATTGTTTCTGTATGGTAAATATTATTATAAAATACTGGACTATGTATTGAGCATTTTAAAGACAATTTTATTTAAAAGATTTAATATACTTATTACAAATTCTGCATTTGTATGCAGTTTGAAAACATAAAATAGCTTAAAACATTGGTTATCCAGGGGTGTAGCACACAAAAATTAAAATTGCCTGAATGTACATTCAGATGACTCATTGTTTTAACAGGTGCATGTAGCAATAAGTTTTAAAGCTATACTTAGCTTCTAAACCAGCACAATTTAATGGTATTGCCAGCCATTGACTTTGGTCCTTCATTTAGTTAAAAAAACCCAAACCAACAAATTATTAAATAAAAAATTTAAAAGTAGAAAACAAGATTACAATCAGCAAAAAAACCTCTTGTTGATCATTGTCTAGAAACTCAGTCCAATATATTCAAATTTATTTACTTGCCAACAGAGTATTTAAAACAAACCCAAAACCAAACAACGAAGACTTTGGACTACTTATGTGAAAATTACTAAGTCAAATAAACTTTCACTCTACCAATTTTTATTGAGTGCCACAGTTTAGTAAGAGCAGAATCAAATTATAAAATTGTCCATTACTATTGTCGCTTCCACTCTTCCTCAGTTCTGACATTGTTTTAACAGCCAGCCTGGCCTAGACACTGGATTCTTTACACTCAGAAAACAAGGAATAAAACTTTTTGGTTTTGATTTTTCACAGGATATAAGTGAATAAATAAAGTATACACTTAAGGATAGAAAGTTGCCTCAGAAAGTTCTGTAAGGTCTACATTTTCATTTTTTAGAAGTAAGGCACATTTTCCTTAGATTTATGTGACAGAGTAATCTTTCCTTAAATGTCTGGATGCAAGGAAGCCATGCACTGTTACTTCAGAGTGATTACATTAACTGATGGTTATTAACATTTTCTTGGAATTACTAATATGTGCAGGTCATTCATCATATTTTTCTGAGAAAAAAGCAATTCTGTTCTCTTGAATTTTGCTCTTCTGACAAAAGTGAAATGATATATGAGATCACTTCCATGAAAACAATCAGCACTGATAGTTGTCATTGCTTATTTCAATGTTCTACCAATACTGGCTTTGCCAATAATACATAATCACTCTTTCTAAAGGGATGATCCTAAAAATAATGTAATACAGATTTTACTGAAAATATAAAGAATGCAGTTTTGTCTCAGAGTTATATTACTTTCAAATAAAAGTTACTCAGGCGTTTTGTAATTCCTACAATGAAAAATCATTAGGGATAGGTATGAAACTGTCATAGTGTAATACGGCAAAGGTGAATATTCAAATGTATGAAGATTCAGAGAAAATGCCTTGAACAGTAGTGGCTATTAGCTGTCACAACAAAAATACCGTTCATGGTAGGTTACATAGACATTAATCATAAACCTTCTGTCCATGGGGTTAAGAACAATATGAAAATTCTCTTATCTATTGAGAGAAAAAAAAATGCCAGTAACGACATGCATCTACTAGGTAGGAACATTAATAGTTGAGAAGAGACAGAAATACTGAAAGAAATACTGTTCTATGATTCTTTAAAAAACATGCTGTGAGTCAGACTACTGTTGTTTTTTGGCCAAAATCTGGATGTTTGTTCACAATTTACAGTGACTTACAAATAAATATTTCTTTATTCTGATAGAAGCAAACGAATTTAAGTTTTTCTTTAGTCTACAGGAGACAGGATTTAAAACAAACAGACAAAAAACCCCAACCAACTGGAGATATCTAAGGTATTGTGGTTTGTATTTTGTTTTGTGTTAATTTTAATTGTTTAAAAGTGTAAATTAGATAAGATAGGCCAGGATGTAACATAAATACTAGATTGGACAGGTTGATGTTGATTGCAAAAAGAATTGTTAAAGGTTGAAAGGAGAACTGCTTAGCAGAAAATTAAAGAAAGCAGAGTCACTGCTTGCCTAGGTGTTCATGACAATTAGAACTGATCTGTACTTACTTCTTAATTCTGGGGCTGAAAGTTCTCATTGACAAAAATACTCATGTAGGTATAGTAAGCTTCTGTAAAGCACCTGATACAGTACTGCATGGTATTCTGATTTCTGAAACTATTTCCTTGCTAAGTCAACATGGTCCATATCAAATGCATTTCAAACTGGTTGAATGACTGATCATAAAGCAGTAATATATTAAGGACATTCATGTTGGATTTTATAGAAGTTTTTCACAGCCCATTGCTTTGAGGATTTGGATAATGATCTGGAGGAAAATAGAGTGTAATCTCTGGTAAAATGCCTATATGCAAAACTGGATGGATTCATAAGTGTGAGGGATGGTCTGTACTTAGTTAGTGGGGATCATTTGAACATGCATTAGTATAGCTGAAGACATCTGTCTAGACAGTAGGATCATACACGCAGAATGGAGAGTGGTGCTTTGGAAAGGAGTAATTTGGTGATACGATACAGTAGCTAAAATGCACATTGCAGTCTCTCGGTATGGATATTGGGGATCTCAAGTGGAGTTAGGGGTGCTGTTACCTTGCTACGTACCTTTTAGTGAGATGTTAGGAAGTTGCATCTTACTTGAGCTTAAAGTGAAAAAACCCCAAACCCTAGATAAACTTAAAAAGATTTAGGAAAACATGTCTAGGACAATTACAAACCTTAAAAACAAATAAGTCAACAAACCCTGCTGTACAGCAGGAGTCTGGAGAAGCTCAGTCTGTGTAGTATTTAGCAAAGGTGGCTGATGGCCTGTAAGCACTTATATGGGGCAAAGATTTCAGACAAAGTAGTCCTTTAGGTACAGTAGGCTTTGGATGACAAAATGCAGGAGCTCAAAGCTGAACTCAGGTGTATTTCTTCTAGAAATGTAATAAATTTAAAATTGAAATCAGTTATCTATCAGAACAGCTTATTTAAGATTGTTCTGGATATGTCAGAAAAAAAAAAAAAGCTGAATTTTTCCAAAAAGATGCCTTTAGTTCTAGCACAATATGATGACCTGATGCCAGAATTTTGGAGTGAAATTATCTGTTATACAGGAAGGCAGACTAAGTGATCATTACTTACACAGGTCATCTACAAAATCTGATCTGAAAAGTGTTTTCAGCATCAAAGGCACCCTGTGCTCCGTTGTAACGTGTGCCCATGTTTTTGATGAATACAGAGGGGGAAAGGGAAGGCTGGGGATGTAATGAGAGGATATAATTAAGACATGTTTAAATTTTATTTTACACATACAGAGGAACTAAGTATGAGATTTATTAAATCAAAATATGTGATCACCCAAGCAACACATACATCTTCCATATAGCATTTCGAAATATTTTTGCATGCCAGTTGTGTGAATTAGCAACCAGCTGGGAACAATACCCTGCTATTTGTTAAAGGAGAGACAATAAAGTTCTTCTAGACAGGAAAGAATCTACATTGTTAACAGATGACCTGAAAGTTCAGCTCATTGAAAAGGCAAATATTTTGACCAGGAGAATAATTCTTCCTGTGGAGCAGTATGAGTTGCCGTGCTAAAGCTGTGCAGCTATTTTTAACCATGTCACTGCTATTGAGCTTAGTCTTCAATTTTGTTCATAAACAGTGTAAAAAAGACTAAGTAGGTCTTTCTTTTTGATGAATGTAGAGGTGAATATGTCAGAATCCCTTTTTTTTGCAGTTTTTGTTTATTTTGTGCAATTTCTACATTCATTTTAACAGTTCAGATGTAGATTTTTTTCACTTATTGTCACTATCTGCCATATTCTCTTTTGTTAAACTCCAGAAACACTATTGCACTGGAGTAACTGTGGGCAAATGATGGAGTTGCATGTGAAATGAAGGTTGTTATGATGTAGGGGGAAAAAAGTGAAGGCTCTGTGTAAAATCTTACTTCCTTCCAAATGACACAGATACAGTTTTTCAAAAGTTTGTTCTTGAACACTTCTGTGGTTTAAAAAGTTTTATTCCAGTTTTGGTTTGTGGCAGTTGTACAGTAGAATTCAAGTTCAATGTGTAACTTATGAGCTTGCCTTGACTCTTTTGGATGTTTGACTTGAGCATCTAAAATCTTTGTCAGAAAATCTTTAATTTGATTTCCTGAGTTCTAGGTTTTTCTGGTTTAAATGCTGATTTTTTTTTTTTTTTACTATCATAAAGGTCTCTTGAATTACTTCAGTGCTTTCCGACAGTAAAGTTGTTGCCTAAATTATGTCTGCAAGTGAAGTTAACATAACAAGATATGTTTGTAATATAATTAATATCTTACTGAAAAATATTTGTAGGAATGAAATGCAGTTTTCAAGACCTATACATATCAGAGATTTAAGATATCTCATTTTTCAAAGACATTGGAAAATGATACATCAAGGAAAACATATTTTAACTTCAAAAATGAGCATCACTGACAGGCTTATGTATCTATATAGGAAGTTCTTTGTGGCAATCTCTGAATGCTATTTTATGATGTGATTCCTGAGACTGTGTATTGTATATCTAGATTCTATATGATTTCTTTGAGATATGCTGTAGATTTTATGCTCACTCTGTGTATGTACGTGTGTACTGCATCCTTTGGGAAGAAAACAAGCATCTTACCTTTTTAATTATCATTCCTTGCAATGTGGAAAACATGTAGGAAAACGTGACCCAAATAGGAGAAACAACTATGAATTGCGCAGAGTGCAAAGCCCTATGAATTTTGTTTCTTTTCACTTTTGCAGTTAGTGAGTTTACTCACTATGTCTATTTAAATGGTGAAATTGGGTCAGGTCTAATCTTCTCCTTCTTTCCACCACTTCCCTGCTCCAATGCTAATGTTGTGGGACAATAGAAGGCAGGTACGATGTATTAAATTTCGTGATAACTTGATGATTTGGTGCTAGGCTGAGAATAGACCAGACTACCTTTGAGTATTATTCATGTAAATGAACTAGAAAGCGTAACCATACGCACAAATGTTCCTTAATTTGGGGCGCATTTTGATAGTTCACCATAATTTTTAAATAACTACTTTGACAAAGACCATTTGACTGACCAAAAAAAGTGATACAATATAAGTGAAATTATACTGAGTATGCTCTGTGATACAGTTAATGACAATGCATAAGTGTTACCACAAAAAAAAAAAAAAAAAACCCAAAGAAAGAATTTTCAAATGCAGCTTCCACCAAATTATGAGATGATTACTCTTGCTTGCCTGATAAAGACAATATAAACAAATCACACTTAGGTTAGCCCCTTGTTCCTATTACTAGATAAATCTGAAAAACTCAAGGACTGTGCCTAAGCATCTTTTTTTTTCTTTCTGGATTTTGTTCTGCATTGTAAAAATACTGTTATTTACCTCACAAATTGAAACACTTTCGATTGAGGAAATGCCAGATTAATGGTTGTCTGTGTGTTCTTAATTCTCTTTGTATCTAATTTATGCACAGACTGGATCATAGGTCTTGTGGTCAGGGAAGAAAACCATTTGCAGTCATAATTGTCAGAGAACTAAAAGGTGCACAGCTAATCTACTCTTTTGGATGAATTGAGTGGGAGCGGGTTCTTCCCCTTTGGTGCTCCCAGGAGAGAAGCCATGAGCAAAAACCTACCATGTTTAAGTTCCCCTGTTTGTCCTTATTCTCAAGAACTAGAGATTCCCACATATTTCCAAGGCAATGTATGTTGATATCCTGCCCTCTCCTCATCTCCTCAGCTGGGCGTTCCCTCTACCAACATGGATAGTCAGGATTCCATACAGAGACAGCTTAGGGAGTTTATCCAGCTGAAAAGTCTCCCTCATAACCCCCAATTATTTTTTCTTTTTTTTCCCTCCTGTTTTGCTTAATAGTTTGAGGCCAGATTTTCTTCCACAAACAGGTTCAATTTCTATTTTGGCAACCCCATGAGTATTGCTTTAAACAGCTGTGAAAAAGCATCCTTGGACTAATAATCTGCTTCATTTCAGAAGCTGCTGACAACTTGGGAGGTGGTATAACTTCTGAACGAGACTGCCATTTCACTACCAACTCCCTTATAATGAAATATCTTTTAAAAGTGGCATGAAAATTACATTAAGGGTATAATAACTTTGTAGTAGAAATACCAACATTTTTATATTGGTTGCAAGCATCTAGAGTGAATTTTTTAATTAAAAACTTGAGTTGTATCTACTTAAAACGAAATTGCAAAGTCCGAGTTCTCAATTTTGAAATAAAAAAAAAACCTTCCTAGAAATTTATTGGCTTAAGACTACCTGTTGTTTTACCACAAGAGAGCAGAGTCAAAGTTTGCTTTTCTTATAGGATTTGGTCTTTACTCTTTGTTTTTCAATAATTTTCTTAACTTGGAAAGCATATGAGGATCTGATGATTTTGTTGATTTTTTTTCCCTTTGTATAGTGAGAAAAATTACAGAGTAGGGGGACTACTTCTAAGTAGCATTGCCATGTTTCAAACAATAGATGTTGTGATCCAGCTGTATTGGTAAAGAGTTGGGAGTTTTTTGCATCCTAACAGACCTGTAATTCATAATAATGATTTTATTTTTCTTAGTCTGTGTGGATTACAGTTAGTGGGCTCAACCTCATGCTCATGGGATCAATTTTGTGGGCTCTTACCTACTCTAGAAGCCATTGCTCCTTGCCTTTCACGACTTGAACTTAAAGAGTACCTGTTTTTAAGAGAGTAATATATTTCCTGCCCATAAAGCTTCTCTTGATGTCTCTTACCAGGCTTAGAGAACAGCAGCAACTTGCCTGCAACATATATATTTACTTCCTTCTTCAGCAGTAGCTTTGTCAATGGAAGAGCGAGTCTACCCCAGAGCATTCATCACTGCCCTCTACCTGGGGTTAGTGCCCTCTCTGGTCTGCTGGCTGAGCTGCTCATGGGAGCTCTCCCTAATCCAATTCAGTCAAATTGAGCCATGTTAGGAAAGATTTGTTATTTAAATTACTTAAGCTGATCTAGCTTATTTTGACTGACATGTTTAGGGAGTTCTTATATATGCAGCTCAGCCAGAAGATTTGAGAAGTGGTAACCGTCAGCAGGATGTGATGATAAGCTGGGGGCAGTGGGTGGCAAAGAGCAGGTCCTTCCCAGCTATGCTTAAACTGGTTGATGTATACTCATCTACAGCCTGAAATTTGGGAACCTGGCTTTTCTTCATGGAGCACTCTGAAGTTTTTTTGGCCATTAAAAAGGAGAAGTCTGCCCGGGCCAGTTCCACTCTGAGTGCTCCCATTAGCCACAATTTCACCCAGAACCACCTAGAGCATATTGGCCAAGAGGCTTTGATTGTCCACTTTTGAATGACTCCTGCCAGCATTATTTCATAGTTGAACTAAAGTGCAGGTCTCCCTCTGGTGCCTACTTTGTAAAAGCACAAGATTTTGTAATTGGGCTGAGCAATTGAAAACCAACTGTATGAAAAGAGAAAGGTCTCTTTGTTTTCCTGGTAATAACAGTTCTGAGAGTGCTGACAGTAATGTTAGACAGTAGACGAGTTTTTTTCTTGTGGTACATAGTGCTAATCTGCACATAAATTCAGAACTCTGTAGTCACTGTCAGCTGCAGCAGTGCTCATCCTCTGCACCTTTTCTAACAGCAAAATCTTCTTTTTGGGGGGTGTGTTTGTTAGTAAGTGGATATATGGTATATATGGATATCTGGATGTAGATGCATATATGGAAGTAAAACCAGAAAATTTTCATCAGTTTCTAATCTTTCTCACTTTCTTACCAATTGCTTTTAGTTGTTCATTTTTGGAAATTAGTTGACCATACAAACATTGATCTTTCTAATACAACCAGACTTTTCTGCTTTGATGGATTTTAATCTAATTTAAAGCTCTTACCCCACTGTTGGAAAGGCTCAGACATTGGTACATTGAGAGAAGCGCACCACCACACATCCCTGACAAAATACTAAAAACTGACATCATCACTGTAGGAGGAATTTTTAATTTATATTGCCTTCCACTTCAAGGCCTCTGCCCCTTTCAGAGAACCACATTTTGTGTAATCAGTCTTACCACTCAGGGCTATCTATGTGTAAATTTTCCCATTCATATTCCCAAGAACACACAGCACAAATGTTTCTCAGAAATATCCTGGTTATGCCATACACCAGAAGAACTCCATGCCTTTTGGACTTGGTACCTTTTGGTTGTACCTTGCTGACATAGACAATACTTCAACAAGGCCGGCTGTCAGGAGGGAGTTCTCAAACAAACCCAAGTGATGTGTATGACTCAGTCCAGCAAGTTGCTGTTTCCTGATATAAGCCTGCTCTAAAAATGCTTCAAACAATTTTTTAGGAATACATTTCTAGAGGAATGCTGGTTAATGTTTCAGACACATGATTTTTTCATCCTTTGTTGTGAACCAACATGTGTCTAAACTCCTCCCTGGTATGAGAAACAAAGCAACATAAAAGAACTAGTTTGGACCACCCAGCATGAGCAAGGTCAGGTTGATGCTTAGAAATGATAAGCTGAAGGCAGCCCCCCATCAGGTCACCTGTCTGATACAGTCTTACAGCACAGCCTAATCCTGCATTTGAAGCTTGCCTGGCCATATCTCTGGGGACAATGTCCAGCACAACAGCCTGCTTGGTTGAGGCTTAGCATGCTTATTTCTAAACCAGAGGCACAAGGAACCATGCGGAACAGGAGTTCATTGTGGGGAGTCCAGTCTTCTCGGGATGTTCGTTGCTGTCTATGTGGGGGACAAGCTGGTAGCCCTGGAAAGAAGCCGGGTGATCTTTTGACTCGCTCTTTGGAAATCTGCAGAGGATGGTGATGATCAGGTTCTTTGGGGGTTTGCATGGGGGCCAGGGTGGTGTCAGCCTTTAGTCTCCCTGTATTTCTCTACTCCCTTGATGTAAAACTAGAGTTTCTCCTGACTATTAAGCCATAGTTGTCGTATGTATTAAGTCGATACTGCAACGGGAATGCGGGGAGGAGACAACATTAGTTGCTTCCACTGTGCTGGCTAATCTGTTTTTATGGCTGGACGTGAACCAGTCCAGAAATTCAACTAAAATATAAGCAATATCCTTCTCAGCAGAATTAGTTCTAGGAATGAGTACAATACGCATCTGTTCAACAACTATGCCAGTGTCCCTTTTTGTTTTCTTTAAAAAGACTAACAAATTCTTAAAAGGAGGGAGACAAGGAAGACCAGGTAGCAGGTCACCCAATGGGTAACACTCTTCTGCAAGTTACCATTAAAGGGCTTCTGTTCATTCCCAGTAGAATGAATTCTCAGCTTGATCATCTGGCTGTAGCTGGTCCTTGTGTTAACCTCTTGTCACATATTTTTCGAAGTTTTTTCGTAGAAAACAAAACAAAGTGATAAAGAAACTCTTTCACACTTTCCTCATCTGCTTTCAAAAGGAATAAATTGGCCTCAAAATGCTTTGTAATGTATTGTTCTCCAAGGCAGGTCAGTGACCTCTTCTAAGAGCAAATCAGAGTACTAGATTACATTTTCACTGCTACCACTTAGTACCTCCTTGAATTCTGCCCTTGAGTTTAAACATCCTCTCAAAGAAATACTATCTGTGTCCCAGTGGTAGCAGATGTACGTGGAGAGGTGGCAAAAGATTGCCTGGAAGGCTCTCAGTTTTCCAGTGGTATAAATAATTGTTTTGTCCTGACAATTTATAGGGCTTTTGAACCTTACTCCTCCATTTCCTTCCCAAGAAAACTTCATTTCTGCGAGTAATTGCTTTGTCTTTAAGAATTTGTTTGCTTAGAAGCTTCCAAAGTGTCTTGGAATCAGAGAAACCCTCTCTAGAATACTGTGTTCTCAAAATGCCCTCAGTGCTGTGAAAGAATATTGCTCAAAAAAGCTTCATAATAAAATAAAGTGCAAAAGATTGATTGAAAGTACCCAAATCTCTGTCAGTGCCAAATTATGGGAAAGTTTGATGAAATGTAGTTGTCCATCTACCTGTTTATACCCGCACTAGATCCTTAAACTGGGAATCACAGTAAGGATTGCACTGCAAGACAAATAATGAAAACCATTCTTTTATGTTGAGAATTCAAATTCAGACCTTAAAATGGCTGCTGGGGGGGAGGAGATGTTCAGAATATATTGCACAACTGTAAAGGTACCACAAAATATCCAAAAGCTTTTCTTGAGAAAAAACAACACCTTTCTGGAAGGTAATAATTAAAGAAGATGATCATTTCAATGCTGTCCAGTTTCACTGTATAGAAATAATTCTTGTTTAGCCTGAGAGAAAAACTAAGTGGTGGTGCATTTCTGTTTCTCAGAATGGCCCTTTTCCTGATTTATTTTTTCAGAATTGCTTAAATTATTTTTACACACATCTTGAGCACTTGAGTTTTGTGTAGACTTCAGTGAAATTTGAGTGTTACTTGTAGTCTGAGCATATCTGCTAAACCACAGTCTTCCCTGGACCTTCAGTACATATTTGATCCTTTGTGAGTACTGATTGAGCGTAGCCAGGAACTCCTGTCTCCAACCACTGTACCGTGGGGCGTCAGCCAGGCAGCTGCTATGCTCGCGGTGCTGTAGCCCACTCCTTCATGCACAGTGCTTTTCCAGCTTTTCCATTTGGCCATTTTACTCCCACCTTCTACTCCAAGTCACTTACAACTCTGTTATTGCATGCAGTGCTATAAAGTCACCTGCTTGTCTCTTTGATGACGCTACTGCTGTACAGTGTTTTCTACGTGCAACCTTCATACCCTTTGTTCTATCCTAATCCTCACCTTCTTTTTACTTGGCTTCTTTCACAGACATTATTCCCTCTTCTCTTCTGCTTGAATCCTTTTTCTCAAACAATATTTCCTTAAGCTCTTATTAAAAAAACATACCATCTATTCTTCCACCTTGAGAACTGAACACAGCAAGGGATTTGGAGTTGTCTTTAATGCTCTTTTTCAAAGTGTACACTATTTTTCCTTTCTGTTGACCCTCTTGTCCTCTTTACTCTTTTCTTTCTCTTACTGTATTTTCAATCTTTTTGGGTCAACGATATAACTAAGTGCTTACCAGCAGGTTTTCAAGTTGTTGGTCAGGTGCCAAGCTGAGCATTTTTTTCAGATTCCCTCTGGTGTCACAGTACGATCTGGTTCTGAGTTTGATGCATTGGTGTTGGTAGTCAGCAAAATCTCTCTCAAACTGCATTGGTGTGGTTGAATCACAACACTAAGTGTAAAACTAGGTGTTTAAAATGGAAACAATTCAGAATAAAGTAAATGCTGGTGTCTTGCTAAGTAGTAGGATGTCCATTTCTGTTTTCTAAAAGAATACAAAGCCAACCCTGCAACTTTTACTTATGTGGAAAATGCATACTCAAGCAAACCAACCATTGTTTAGACTGAATATTTTTTTTTTCCCAAACAATTTTAAGATATATTCAAAAAATTGTTTGTTTTCCTGGGTCTGAAGCACGTATGTAATGTTTAGGCCAGAAGAAGTTACAGATGTGTACATGTATTGGATACACTCCATAATAATATGTAAAAGAAGCATATGTTGATTCATGGATATGAAAATGGTTATCTGAACAAATCCTCATATACTCTGCTTGGGGCTGCTCATGTTCCTTAACACACTTCCCTGTTCATTTCCTAGATTTAAATAGCTGTCGCCAGCTGTTGTGCATTAGCAGATCCTCACTGGTAGTCTAAAAAATTGGCTGAAACTGTTCTTTAAATTTAGAATTTGGTCTGAGTTTAATTTAGGCAATGTTTACTACTATAACTTCTCTTTCTCTGGAAAGAGAGGCTCAGGCAGTGAAGTGATAACATTTAACAGATATAGTAACTCTTGGGTAGCTGTAAGAAAACTGAATCTGAGGAACGAAAAATAATTATTCTTGGCAGAACATTAAAGTAACGATATTATGCTAAATAAGCAAAAAAGATGCAGATTAATATAAAAATCTGAATATGTGAGATATGATTAGGTGTATTTTAACTAAGTATTTAACTTCATTGAAAAACTTACTTAAAATATGATACATCTATTAAAGACTGAACTCTCTATAACTTACCTAGGTACAGGAAACTGCAGAAAAGTATAAAATACTGTGTATTTTTCAGCCATGGAACCTACATCACTGAATCAGTCATGGGCAGGTAAATTTGAGTTTTAAGTACCTAATCCATTCTTAGCAGTAATGGCAAACCTTTTGTAGATTCTCACCTTCTTCATTCCAGCTTATTCAGCTGTCTCAGTCAATAGAGTAACTTACTAAAAGCTAGAAAAATATTTTTCATTTCAGAAATCAATGCCTTATATATTCCTGTCTAAATAAAAGAATAGGTATGAGTTCAGATATTTTACTTCCAAAATCTTGAAGCATAGATGCAAGTTTAGCTCCCTGCTACTGATTATGTTCTTAAAATGATTTATAATAAAATACTAAGTAAAGAAATAAACCGAGTATTAAAGTGCATAACCTATTTTTAGTTAAATAATACTAAAATAAACAATCAGAAATGTTATCTTCATTCATTGTAGCTAAATTTTAGTTTACATCCTATTAAAAATAAAATATAAATAAAACCCTGAGTTTCCTTAATTCTTTTAGGATTAAGAATGATGCATTTCTTGGCTGAATAAAGAAGCAGTTAAATCTTTTCACACCTTTAACATCACACTAATAAATGTGAGTGATGTGTTGTCCTGTTCAGAAAATCTGCCAGCTATGCTTAAAAGATGATATTTATCATTTTGATTAAACAATACCAAGCAGCAAAAGTGGGCCTTTCCTTAAAATGTAGGATGCAGCTGCTGTTAAAATGTTAGATTCAAGCAAGCAGAAAACATTGATTGAAACCAGGATTAAATCTGTGGTGGTCTTAGATTGGTTGTTTGTGTTTGTTTTTTTTTTTAATTCCAGTGAATCCATTCTGCTGCTCCCATGCCTCTGAGTTTATTCATTCTTATTAAAGCACCTATCTGCTGCAGCAGAGAAGGGTATACCTGTAAAGAAGAACGGAACAAACTGAATCAGAAAGGACTTGTTCCCAAAATGTAATGAAAGAAAAACAAAACTGGATCTTGAATCTTTGGAAGCTGCAGATATGGTTGAAGAGGAGTAAAAAGATTGTTGAACTGAACCAGGGAAAGCAGCTCTCGCTAGATTGATTTAACTAATTCCCATTGTGTGTGTGTGTCCTGAGGATTTAAAAGGAGTAGAAAAGAAGGTGGGAATAAAATTGAGTTAAAGTAAGTTTGATTAGTGGCTACATGAAGAGAAGGATAGAGTGGGAAAAGTAAATTTAAAAAGCAGGTTGAGCAAGAACTAGCTGAACTTTGTTCTAGCCCATTTGCAGTATCTGAATTATACTTTATTTTCTCCTTTCAATTTGGCTTTCTATTTGGGGTGGTTTAGTTTATTTCTTATTCTCTGTCTATAGTTGTTTGGTTATGGGGTGGTTTTTTTCTGATAACCAAAACTAAAAAAAACCCACCAAACTCAATTCAAACTTTTTTGAGAAAGCAAATGTGGAGTTAACTGCTTACCAACGTGTAGGATGACTCATGAGTCAGGAGACTCTTGGATTGAAAATGTCCTCAATTACAGGGGGCTGGACCCGGGTATCCAAACAATAGAGGACGGAGCTGAGTGGCTTCCAGGTGCATTTCAATTGCAGCTTTTAGTCAGAGCTGAATGGGGATTTTTTGAGGTTTCCCTTCTGACCCATCCCGAGCTCCAGTTTCCTGCCCTGGGTGAGAGCTGCTGGTGGAGTCCTGAGGCACTTCGGAGAGCTGGTGGGTTTTGTATCAGCTGTGAGTATGGGGGAATAAAAAATTCCAAAGTCCTCCCTCTGAGATCAGGGGAGGACTCCTAAGGAAGGGTCTGGGACACCCTGGGGGGGGAACAGTGGGACTGTGAAATACTTTAGTTGTCAGGAAACTTCCCTTACAGGAGAGCCAGAGAAATGGTGGTGTGTTGTGGTGAAATGACCTTCTTTAAGGCTTTGGCTTGATTTGCTGAATCGATGGGAGCATTGCAATACTTAAAAATGTATTTAATATTCTATGGGCTGAGTTATTAGGGGGCAGTTGATTGTGGGGAGGAAGAGAGGAAAAGAGAAGAGGGAAGACAAAAGCAGACTGTAAGACATTTGCACAAGAACAGTTGTAATTGATCACTGAGTGTTGCCGTTTCTCAAGAGTCATAAGAATTGTGAAATGACGTCAAGGAGAAGGGAGAAATTGCAATTCCAGGGAAGAGCTGTCTTCAGTGGGAGCTGTATCTGATGCCTGCAAAGGCCGTCAAACCCAACAACAAGGTCTCTGAGCTGCACTCAGCTATCCTTTTTCAAGACCTTTTTCTCTGTTTTGGTTTCATCTTCTAGTTACTGTCAAAGTTCTTCGTTTCAAAGTAATACAAAAAAACTTTCTGATGCCTGTTAGCTGGCAGAAAACAAAAAATAATTAAAGGAAAATAACCCAGTTATTCACCGGAATGACTAGCTTTCCACGGATTAAAGTAATTAAAATGATTCTTCAGGAGCTGTAATATCCTTATAATTGATATAAGTGGTGGGAAAAAGTAATAGTGAAATTATGACGGCCTGTTTTAGTTATTGTTTACAATTTACCTGCAACATAACAGCTTACCTGTAAGCATCTTTAGACCTTCATTCCGTTCCATCAGACCTAAATGGAACAGCTAAAATCAATGTTTTGTTGGCGTAAGTTAGCACAGGTGCCACAGAAAGCACTTTTCCTGCACCTGGCTGCTCCTTCCTGCCCCTCTGCATGGCAGAGATTTTGATCAATAGTGATGCAACGTGATACTGGGAACGAAGTTAAGTTTAAAATATTTTTTTGTTTATTGTGATGTTTTAAAGCTGGGTTTGTTTCCCCAGCTAGTTCATGGTGTAGCTAAAAAACCCCGTGCTAATGTTGGGGAGATGGTCTAAAGAGCACCAGCACCCATACCAAAAGGAAAGTTGTGTTAGATACCATTGTCTCAGTTATCCTGGTACTTTTAACATATTCGTATGGAAGTGTTAAGTGTGGGGGTTGTGTTTCAATTTGGAAGGCAGGGCTTTTGCCTTACCGCAGGTCTGTGGCATTGGTATCCCAGGTATGTGATTGCCTGAATATCACCCTGCCTTAGGGTATGATAGAATTCCATTGACGGTGTTAAGTGCTGAGACTGGGTGGGACACCTCTCTTTTGAGGTCTGGGGTAATCTGGATCTGTGTGGTGGCTTTCTGCTCCTAAAAGTGTTGTGTTTTCACGGCCCTCTGCTTTGCCTGTTAGGAAGGTAATTAACCTTCAAACATCAGGGTCCTCGCTGAAGGCGTTTCTGTGAAGAGCTAGCTAAAACTTGAAATTTTCAACATGGAATTTCTGACAAACACTATTTGTTTTGGTTTGAAGGGTTTGGGAAGAACCATAGAGGTCAGTGGGGGCATTTTTCTTGGTGGAAGTCCGTTGAAATTAACTTGTTAGCTGTAGAAGTTCTCATCTATTTTGGGAACGTTGACATTGAGCTGACTTTTGATCCTTCAGTCTGCATTTTGCCTCTGTAGCATATCACCTTCAGGGTGCTGTTGTTCAGGAACCTTAGTGTATTATTTACCCAAAAGAACTGAGAGCTTTGGCCAAGTTATTTCTCCCAGAATGTGCAGAGAGTTTTGTCTCTTTTGTGCTTCCTGGATGGGCAGGTGGGAGGCATGCCTTCATAATGTGAGGAAATGCATCATTTTCTGAGGAAGGACTTGTGGTTCTCTGAGGAGTGGGAGCTTTAGGAGCTCCAAAGAGAGGTCATCATGTCAACTTTTCTAGGAAAAGGAAATTAAATCGGTTTTGAATTATATTGAGGCAGAGTGCATTAAGTTACTTTTAGTATCATGTTGAGATGTTAAAATTTGTATCACACAATTAATGAAAAAGTGTCTTATGATTTTATTGATCGGAGAAAATAAAATTTGCAGAAGAATTGAAATTCCCCATGACAACATCGATTTAATGAAAACTGCCTCACTGATAAGAAAATATTTCATTAGAAAAATTCCTGACAACAGTTAAATTTTATAAGTACTTGTCTCTATGTTGCCTGCACTTTCCAAACTGCCTCTGTAACCCAGACTCTGAAGTGTCACTGGTCTGAATGAAACGGAAAATAAGGGCTACTACTCCAGTTCAAGCACTTGATTGATCTGCTGGTGGCCTCAGCTTTTCCATAAAGCTTCTTTACCCTGCTGTCAGTGTAGTGTTAATCCTTATCTTTATACTTCTTAAAAATGCCAAGTAGCTTTTGATGTAAGAGATGCTCTACTGGACTAGCCCAAAAATCCACCTAGGTAGTAATGGACAGATAAAAAAATAATAAGACAGCACCGAGTGACTCTTCCTTTGGCATACCCTTCTTGCCACTGGGAAACAGTAATTTAAGAGCTTCCTGAGCTATGGTTTGCACTTAGTATTTACTCATCTGTAGTGGATCTTTAGATCCTGAATTTGTCTAGTCACTCCACTATGCAATGAGGCAATAAATTCTGCAACTTAGCTTTGTTTTTAATACTTTTTTTTTCCCCACTAAGTATCTCCTGCTTTTTGTTGTTATGGGAAGTATAGCAAATATTTCCTATTCACTTTCTTACTCATCATATCATACACCTCTTAACTGATGAGTCAGTCTGTTTTGTTTTTCCTTGTTTGAAAACGTAGTTCTTGGTACTCAAGATCATCTGTTCTCAAAAAAAGATGGGAAGCTAAACTGCCCATGCGATGTGGGTGGTATCTGAGTTTATACCATGCAGTTCTTGAGAAATTGAGGCAAACTTCAGAAATTCCATTAATTGTGTTTTGGGGTTTTCCAAGTTGGAATAAGGTCTGATCCCCAGAGTTCAACATCTTAATATTTGTGATGATTTGTTTAAACAAGAAGAACCCCGTGGCGGGTGGGTAGTACAAAACAAGATAGTGATTTAGGTTTCTTTGAGGGTAAACTTATTTAAGTTTGGACCAAGCATAAGAGAGAAGCACACTCAGAGGGCCACTGGTCCTCATAAAGATCTGTTTAGAGGCTTTGAGATCTCAAGCTTGTTTTCGCAGAGGGTTCAGTTTTACACATAGGGTAGTGTAGCTCATCTTGTCAATCCTTGCAAGTGTCAGAAGTTTCAGAAAGAAGCCCCTTTGAGTACCCTCTGTTCTTGGAAGTTAGACTGTAAAGCTGTCCTGTCTGTCCATTCCCACATAAACATATACATATGTATATCCATGTATGTCCATTCCCACATAACATATATATATATATCCCATGTATAAAACATAGGCATTTCCATGCCACAGACATGTAAGGTTTAAATACCATCAGCAGAACCTTAATTTCAGCTCTCAGTTTAGCAAAGTCTTGAAGGTTTTCGCTTTTATTGTGAATGTTACCACTTTCATTCTTCAGAACTAGCTCCAGACTCTTTGATAGAGAGAATCACAGCACTTTGTTGTGGAAAGCTGTGAAGGTGCAAGAGAACCAGCATGACTTTAGGCAGCAGTGATTTTGGGTGTAAGGAGGCAGATTGAAACAGTAACTTTATGGCTGGCAGCAGAAGCAAGCTTAGACTGCTTCTAATGCACACAGTACTCAGCAAAAGGGCTGTTGCTCTTGTGATGTTAAACTAAAAAAAAAGGCAAAATAGATGTGCTTTAGCAGTCGTTGGTCTGCGACAGTGTATCTCTTTCATATCCTGTCATAGACGAGTGTATAGGAAAAAAGCAGCCTACTGTAAGTTCAGGTGCTGGTAGCAGGATGTCTCTAAGGCACGTGCACACCAATGCATACAGAATGCTTTAGAGGGAATAAACCATTTTCCCCCAGATTTCCTTTTCAAAGTGGCACGGGGTGTTTATGTATAGTGGAAACTGAAGTGAAATTTCACATCCATCAGCAACTTCATTCTTTAGAATTAAAGAGTTGTCTGTTTCGCTTCCTTTTTTCCTCCCTTCTGTGAGATGTCACAGACTTATGGAACTGTTAGAAGAATAATTTCTTTCAGAAATTGGCATCTGAATATCTAGATTTAAAATTTTAAAAAAGCTTGAGTTAAATGCTTTTCTAGTTTGGAAGCAGTCATGCATTGTTTTTCTTTGTGAAACAGAACTCTGAATGAAGATTCCAATTTGGCCCTTGAATAATTATTTCTAAATGTGAGATGACAAGTTAAAATGACATTGTGTCTATAGACCAAAAATAAAATCTTTTACTTAACCCTCATTGTGTTTATGGCAAAAACTAATGTAAGCTCCTTGCAAATTTTTGTTTATTTGTTTTCTGGATTGGAATGGTTTCATTTTTACTTATTCTCTGCTTTAGTTGTCAGAAAGCAAGTCTTTAAACATGCAGTAGTCAAGGTAAGGAATACATAGAAGAAGAAATAAAGTACTCATCCTTTGTTTTGACACCACATTGCACTTGATTACTGTGAAAAAATTCATGTCATAAAACAAACAATTAAAGACTTTGGGTAGAAAAGCTTTTGAAGGTGACTGACTTTTCAAAACTCTGATATCCTCATGTAATTGAAGACATTTTAAAAACAAGGAGTAAAAGACAAACGTGCAGGCAAGAAATTGGAAGGTTTTAATTCATACACTTCCCACGATTTTAAAAATGTAACTAATTAGTCTTTAAGAATTCTTGATTATGCATTTAATTATATTTGATACTTATTTTCATGCGTATAAACTCAGTGTTCAGTCTTTAAGGTGATCTCCAAAATAATGCATTCCTTTGGGTAACTTCCTCACCTCTGGGGTTTTTTTTAGGTTGAGACACCTGGGGTTAAATTTCTTTTGTGCTCACAACAATGCTTCTATGGAACTGCATCAGTTTTCACCATTCCACGTTTTATTATTCCAGAAAAACTTAACACTTCTGTATCTCTGCTCCCCTTTTCTCTGCTCAGTCTCACTTGTATCACATAAGGGGATGATTACACAATAAACCAGCTGAAAGCCAAAACAATTTGGATGTATTTAAGTTTAGGGAGATTAATTCACCAGTTTAATTTGTAACATTGCTACTTTTTGGAAAAGGAAGGAATCAGCTATGTTCTTCCCAGTAACAGAGCCAAGTTGTTCCAGATTCAACAGAATATGAAACAAAGATGTTTGTTGTCATGGATTATAATTATGAAAACTAGGAAGGTGGGGTTTTTTCAGACCTTGTCTGTTCAAGGGAAAAACCCTAAATAAATCTTACATTCCCCCAGAAATTATGTTCATACATTACTACCATGTCTTAAAAGAAAGAAAATTTAAGCGAAAACCACTTTTTTAAAGAAAAAAGCTGAAGGAGTTATTAAAGGGTATTTAACTTTAACTAACACTTAACTGTTTTATTTTGGTTAAAAAAATCTATTTCCCATTGATGGCATGACTAATCTCAATATTATGAAAAGTATAGCTTTGAAATGAAAATCTAAATTTCTCAGTGATACATGTAGAATCACAGAATGGTTTTATTTCAAAGGAACCTCAAAGATCATCTAGTTCCACCCCCTGTTGTGGGGGTTTCTTCCTTCCTTCCACTACAACATGTTGCTCAAAGCCCTATCCAGCCTGGTCACAAACACTTCCAGGGCTGAGGCATCCATGACTTCTCTGGGCAACCTGTTTCATTGCCTCACCACCCTCACAGTAAAGAATTGCTTCTGTATATCTAACCTAAATTTCTGCTCTTTTGGTTTGTACCCATTACTGGTTGTCCTATCACTACAGTTCCTGATGAAGAGTCCTTCTCGGGCTTCCCTGTAGGGCGTCTGGAGATAGAGGAAGCTTGCTACGAGATCTCCGTGCAAGCTTCTCTTCTCCAGGCTGGACTCCCCTCAATCAAGATTTTAAAGGATCTAGAGGGAAAGCCATATGAACAGTGGCTGAGGCCACTTGGTCTGTTTGGCCTGGATAAGAGGAGACTGAGGGGAGATCTCATGGCAGTCTACAGCTTCCTTACAAGGGGAAGAGGAGGGGCAGACACTGATCTCTTCTCGGTGGTGCCCAGTGACAGTACTTGTGGGAATGGCCTGGAGTTCTCTCAGGGGAGGTTTAGGTTGGATATTACAAAAAGTTTTTTCACCCAGAGGGTGGTTGGGCTCTGCAACAGGCTCCCCAGGGAAGTGATCACAGCCCCAAGCCTGGCAGAATTCAAGAAGCGTACTGACGATGCTCTCAGGCACGTGGTGTGAGTCTTGGGGTTGGTGCTGTGCAGGGCCAGGGACTGGAATTGATGACCCTTCCAGCTGAGGATATTCCATGATTTTATGATAACCTTCTCAGCCTGTCTTCATAGGAGAGGTGCTCCAGTCCTCTTATCAACTTTGTGGTCTTCCTCTAAACTTGCTCCAATTGTTCCATCTCCTTATGTTGAGGGCCCCAGAACTGTATGCAGTGTTCTAGGTGGGGTCTCATGAGAGCAGAGTAGAGTGGAAGAATCACTTTTAGCCAGTCTCTTTGCATGCAGCCCAGGGTTCCATTGGCTGTCTGGGCTGTGAGTGCACACTGCTGGCTCATGCTGAGATTTTTGTCAGCCGCCCCTGACCAAGTCCTTCTCCTCAGGGCTGCTCTCAAAACTTCTCTGCCCAGCCTGTGGATGTTCCTGAGATCGCCCTGACCCATATGCAGGGCCTTGCACTTGGCTTTGNTGGAAGAATCACTTTTAGCCAGTCTCTTTGCATGCAGCCCAGGGTTCCATTGGCTGTCTGGGCTGTGAGTGCACACTGCTGGCTCATGCTGAGATTTTTGTCAGCCGCCCCTGACCAAGTCCTTCTCCTCAGGGCTGCTCTCAAAACTTCTCTGCCCAGCCTGTGGATGTTCCTGAGATCGCCCTGACCCATATGCAGGGCCTTGCACTTGGCTTTGTTGAACCTCATGAGGTTTGCACAGTCCCACCTCTCCAGCCTGTCCGGTCCCTCTGGATGCCATCCCTTCCCTCCAGTGTGTCAACTGCAGCACACAGCTCGGTGTCATCAGTGAACCTGCTGAGGGTGCCCTCGATCCCACTGTCCATGTCACTGACAAAGATATTGAACATCATTGGCCCCAGGACTGACCCCTCAGGGACACACCTTGTCACTGGTCTCCATGTGGACATCAAGCCATTGACTGCAACTCTTTGCATGCGGCCATTCTGCCAATTCTTTATCCACTCAATGGTCTGTCCATATATCTGTATCTTGGTGACTGATTAGTAATTATAAAAATAGCAAGAAAAAAGCTGAATTTTTGCATTACTCAAGTAGCAAGGTGTGGAAGATGCCGTCTCAGGAGCTACATGATGAAGTACTGTAGTCTGGACACAGTTTACCAGAAATCCCTTTACACACACATTAATGCTTTGGATTGCATATAATTTGTGCATTTGTTTCAGAGATTAAATTCTGTTCTCTGTAGCACTACTGTAACGGTAACAATATGAATTAATTTAGTTTAATTTTTGGTAACTATAGAGATAAGATGAAATCCTGTACTGAGTATATTATGTTGCTAAAGTATTAAAAATGCTATCCAAAATGGTCACAGAAGACCTCTTATATACAAACATATTTTTTAAAGTTATGCTTTAAAATATTTTGAAGTTAATCACTAGCTATTCTGAATTTACAGGTGGTACTGGGCATTGACAACAAATGTCTAGATTAATTAGCAGCACCTGATAAAAGGGCAAGTATCTGTTTTAATGAAGATTCTGAATTCCAAATGTTTTTAAAATATGACTATTTCTATAAACAGATGGACACTTGACAAGGAATTTGCAGCATAAATTCTTTGGATACACTGTAATTATGCAGTCATAATGCTAAGCATAAAGACAAATGTACAGAAAAAAAGGAACTCTCGCCTGTCATTCCAGCCAAATTTTAAAGAAAGGAGAACATGCTTTTATATTTCAATGTTACTGTAACTGGGTTATGATAAAATAACTATGATGCCATATTCTTGGGATTTGGAAACTTGCATCTAAATAAATTATTTCTATTTTATGGAGGCAGGGATTACCAAGGTTAGAAGTTTGGAAGACCAGCATGTTAGACCTTGGCTGAGCATACCCTGAATTTGAGGACTTCTTTGTGCAAAGAAACTGCTTGGCATTGCTTCTGTAGGAAAGAGGTTTTGCGAGGCAGTAGCAGTTTCTGAAGGGTAGCTCCCTGCTGGTGACGCTGGCCTGTGATGACTGTTCCTCTGTGCAGGCAACTGTAAATAATGCTTGTATTGCAATATGAAGATAAAGTTATGTAAATTTCACATTCTTTTTGTGGTATTAGTTTGGATATCAGGGCTTTTTCGATGGAGAAAGAGCAATAAGGCTAAGGTGTTATATATAAAAAACAGCTCTTAAGCAAAAAAGTGTTCACGATTATAGTGCGTGTTTAAACTGACTTTGGATATGAAAAGACATAGTGGAGGGTGAAATAGATGCCAGTGCATTACATGCTTAAGTCTTGCTTTTCCATGCACATACATTAGTGAATTTGTCTATTTCATAAACCAAGAGGTGAGACAGTCGTTTATTCTCTACACCATAGAAATAATTTGAGATTTATCAGTGAAGTAACTAAAGCAAAAAGAAAAGGTTGGGTCTAAATTGAAATATTTTCTACATAAAAAAACCTGTTTGTGAACGGTTGCTTACCACAAAAAGCTGCATGGATTGAAGTGAGCGTAATGATTTTTAATTTTTTTTAAAAATAAAAAGTGTTATTTTGTAGAGTATTTTACAAATTACTTCAGTGTTGAATCTAGAGAAATGAGTAAGGGTTTAGTACACCATTACAGTATAAAATTATGAGGAAAATAATCTTCAAGGCATATTTTGGAGAGCAAACTGTAATGTGGGATTAGGAAAAGCACTGCAAACAGCAATATCAGATTCACACAGGGACAGAGGGAAAGGAATAAAAAGCAACTGAAAGTGAAGGAGATAGCATGAGAGATGATTTTATTGTTTTCCAAAGAACAAAAGAAGTAAGTCCAGCAGGTGGGTAAGGATACACCAAAAGCCAATATAATATCCGTATCTGGTGGAAAATACAGAAAAAACATGTTCTTCCTCTGCAAAAAGCACATGATAGTTCATTTACAGTATTTTTGTAGTTATAATAGAAGGTTGGCAGATTATTTTATGTGACATCTGTGCAGAGGGAGAGACTGGAATGCAGACAGAGAAAGACATTTGTGCTTGTAGAAGGTAACTCTTGGTTCCTTTGCTCTTGAGGAAGGACTTTAGTAGGTTGTAGTGCTGTGTCATTTCTGCTTAAGTGGAGATTTCAGTTGTGGTCCTTTTTTAGGAAGAAGCTCTGACTATTCACAGACTTTAAAGAGCAGTGGCAAAATCTGCAGTACAAATAGTTCAGGTTGCTTTAATATCTGTGTTGTGACCTTAAAGCACAATTTTTAAGTGTTTTATCAAGAGTTCAATGGCTGCTTCATGCTACAGCTACTGTTGAGGTGATGCTTTCTGGAGAAAAATGATGTTCAAGTAAAAGTGGTTTGAGTAAAAAATAACCTTTAAAAATATTTTATTACCCCGTCCTGGAAGCTGCATGTGTTTTTCCTTATCCTACTTCATTCCAGATTACAGAAAACAGAAGATGCTTATGTAGAAGGTTTTTATATGTATATTGCTTCAGAAATTCATGTTAACCATGTGATAGAGAAGTTGCTGCTACCCAGCCTTTAAAAAAAAAATCTGAATTATTGAAAGATGAGTTTAATTACCTCAACAAAAGCTGCTGTTAATGAAGCTGCCATTTTCCAAGCCTAAAACACTTTGCTTTTTCTGCTTTGTTCTCCTTGCCGAAGCATGAGGGATTTTGAAATGGGAGGTGTTTTATTAACCAACATCAGAGTAATAAGATTAGTACCTAGTGTCTGTTACTTTTAGTATGCATATATGAACTGATGGTGGATAGGATCAGTAAGTAACAGAGCTTAAGACAGTGCATATTTTCAAAAGACAACAAAAACCAATCTTGGTCATCAGTCTCTTTGATTCAGGAGTTTTAATATCAGTGTAATGTGTTAGGTTGAGTAATTAGTGATCGGATGTTAAAATGTATGTAAGCATTAGATGCATTTCAGGAAAATTATTCAGGTAATTATTGGGAATGTATCTTCATGCAAATTACACCAGCAGGAGGTATATGTGTGTTAAAACCAGTGATTCAGTGTAGGCTAGTTTTATTTCTGATTGACATGTTTGAAGGATAAGGCTGAAAGTTTCAAATACTGGTGAAACAAGAAAGTAATTTGAATACATACCTTACTGCAAAACTTGTACTACTCATGTGCAAGATGCAGGCCTAGTAAAAAGCTAATTATGTGTGAAGATCATGAATTTATTTGTTATGTACTCTGAGGCTTTTTTTGTTGTTAGGAAGGTACACACTGGACGAGCATTGTAGAACCTGTTTTTACAAATACACTTTAAAACCTTGAAAGTTGAAAGAATCTTTGTCAAGCAGAGTTACCAGCAATCACACAGCTTTATTTTTACCCCATAGCCTGGTTACAAAAGCAAACGGGAGACTATAGTTATGGAAGCTGCAGTAATATTAAATAAGAAATGAATTTAGGTTCAGACTAAAAATGGAGAAATGGAGGGACTTGAGACCCAAAACAGAGAAATACCTTTTTCCATCTGGAAAAAATAGTTCATCTACTAATAAATCTCTTAAAGAAACAGAATGTCAGAACTGAGAGGCAGCTCTGCAGCATTGAGGTTGATTAATTAGAGGATGTTTCCATATCACTAGCTTTTCTAGATCAAGTATTGCGAGAAGTTATATTGCAGGCAGAGTGACCAGGGACACACATTCCTCTAGGACACGTTGGCATTGAGGTAAGGAATACAGAAGGAGCCAGCAAATAATATTGTTCTTAACTCTGATCTAGAGTTGTTTAGTGTCTTTGTATTTGAAAACAAAAATTCAGTCATGGTCTTGTATCCAGGAGCTTTATTTCTTATTGAAATAAGCTTTCGATGCAAGGGTGAGAGGAGCCAGGTAGGAGGCTCTAAGTGTGTATTGTGCATTCTTGGATGGGATCATTCCAGAGAAAGCTCTTGCTACTATATTTAGAAGTAGCATCCCAGGACCTCTAAGAGGAAAAAGGAAGAAGAGACTGCTACTGAATGAGCTTCTAAGAGCTGAGGTCTATGTCCTTTCTTACTGAGGTTTGGTCAGGTCTACAGCAGATGTGATCTACAGTAGCAGACTTGTCACTGCTGCTTCTGCAAGCAGTAGGCTGCTGAAAAGCCTTGTTTGCTGTTGGTAGATGAAATTGTTGAAGAATTAAGTGAAATTTGGTAAGTTGACTACAGCGTAGCAAGTTCACTCTTCGACTGTCCTATGATTTTCTTTTTTCTACTTCTCTTTCTTGTTACAATTCCCATTTCTGAAGTTTGCTTAGCTGTAACAAAGCATTCTTTAACACTTGGAATGCAGTTTTGCTGTGACCTACTCTCTCCTTAAGACACTCTTTTTAGATAAAATATTTTGAATCTTTATCAGTCATTTGTACTTGAGCACTGTTGAAGGTCCAGTTTCTCCCACTTTGAAAGCAAGTCTGTAGACCTGATGCTTAATATTGACAATTTTTTTATCTTCTACTCTGTATTATTCTAGCTGAAGGACAAAGTGCCAATATTTCTGTTGGCTTTATCCTTTAAGTAAACAGTTGTCAAGCTGTTGAAGCTGTGAGGTGGCTTTAGATTTTTTCTACATTTTCCCAAATTATCACAGCCAAAATATGGGCATCTTTGGGTGAGAGTTTTTCCTTTCATGTTGCCAGAGTTGCTATTAATAAGTATACATTTCAGTTTTCTATATTTTTTAATTTAGCAGAACTTCGGTAGCACTGAGTTTTGGACCTTCACTTTTTGTGACTGTGGTAGAGAGATGTAAGCAAGAGAATTTGGCAAGTGCAGACAGAATATTTACCTCTGGGAAAAAATTATCCAGGATTTGCCTCCTGACATGTAGCTTTTTCAAATGAATTGAAGATGGGAAGAATTTCCTTTGGCATTCTGTATGTGGATGATGCTGAAATCTTCTAGTAACTAGTAATGATAAAATTTTTAATGACTTAGTAACATAGTAATACTTATGTAATAGCTTTGACTGCCAAAAAAGTGTTTCCTAAGTCCAGTGCTAGTGGGTTTTAACAGTTGCTTCTGATTAGGACCTTTTCCATTTAAGATGATAAGCCTATTTGATGCTACTTGTTCTTATTTCAAAAGGAGGAAAACAGTGCATGTTTGGTAAGAATCCATTGTTGCAGGTGTTTGTTTGTATTAAGTTTGTACAGATATTAACAGCTTTGCATGGATTTTCATTCTGCTTTTGTGCAAAATAGAGGAAGTGTGTCTGTCTTACCTTAGTGTAAATAAAAGGTTAGAACTGTTGCAAACAGTGAGTTGATAAAATGAGATTATGATTTTCTAACTATTCTTGCAGTAGCCAGGTGACTATAATTAGCATAAACCAGTTGATAAATTCTGCAGTAGACTCTAACCTGCATCACAACTGTTGTAAGTATTTCTCTGTAAATTATATCTGGAAAGATCTGTGATGCTGACAGTTTAGCATCAGTCATCAGTGGTGACTTGTGAGGAAGTAAATCTCAGGCAAACTGTTTATCCAGGGAGTTAATTCTCTAAAGCAAAGTCACTTTGTCACAGGTCGTCCCTCCACACCCATTTCCCTGATGTCCTGTATGGAAAAGGCTTCTTACAAAGATCTGCTTTCTGATTGTGATCCGCACTTTTTAATATATCACAGAGGAGTTGCACGTAGAGTGATTAGTTTGTTTAATGTAGGTACCCGGTATAAAACTTTCTGAAATGCCTTTTCAGGAGGTGGCTGTGCAACCAGGCATGGCATGCACCATAGCTGTGATTCCCTGGAATCACTGGCATTGATGAGAATGCAGTAATTAAACCATTTTGTCTATTGTCTTTGCTAAGGCCATGAAAGGATGTAAAACTTAAAGTTGATGGTAAAAAATGAGCATGACTGGGACAGTTATAATTTTATAGGCAACTTGATTAGAAATTTACATAGAGGGTGAATTAAAATGTGAATTATAACCTGCAGGGCACTGTATTACTTGAATGTTGCAGATAGCCACAAAGTTAGCTCTTGCATGACTTGTGTCCAGGAATCCTAGAGGAATGGACAGCCTTTGATTGAAACAGAGCTTGGGCAAAAGAGAAATCTTAATATTTGTTTTAGTATGGCTGTTTAATTTTTGAAAGGAGGGTTGAGCTATGCAGTTCTCTTTATTGCACTACTAGCATGAAGGACTACAGGAAGTGTATTAGTCCCTTGTGGGACTCCTGTTCATAGACATGAATGTGTTCCAACCTTACTGCGCATGCTGCCGCCTCCAAAGGAGGTTGGGAGTGGCTGTGGGTTGCAAAGTGATGATCCTATATGAACTCATCCTGCTGGTCCTGATTGCCTGAAGACAGTCGAGTTGGTGAACTCTGTATTGGCAGGCCTTGGGCCGGATGAGGTATCATCCCTCATCCCAGAACTATCACAAAAGTAACACAAAAGCTGTATCATCTGCTGTAACTACTTTGACAGAAAGGCAATAATCTGCCCACATCTGATCCGCATTTATTTTGTACAGCTCTGGCTTCCAGAACTATATATATGTAATACAGCCCTCACCATGGCCAGTCCTGTACTGTACAGACACTCTGGTCAGTCATGCCATAAGGATGCAGCAGCTCAGTTTACAGCAATTCATCGACTGTTAATCCAATCAGTCTGTTCTGCTAATCAAATCAGTCAGCTCCCGGAGCATGTGGCGGCAGGCTGGTGTGTGCCCTCCCAGGTTTGCGTGAACGGAACAACATGGAGCTTTGTGCAGTGAAGATGAATGCTTGGATTTATGTGCTCTCCTAGTGTAGTTTTTTAATTATGGTGTTTGAACCTAAACCATGCAATATTGGGGTTTGATATTCTTTTTGATGCAGATTTTGGTATTCTAAGTGTTCTGTGTGTTAAGCTGTTTTTGAATTTTCCCTGCTGGTGCTAACTGCAATGAGCAATACTCTGAACTGGCCTTAAGTCATCCTATGGGAAATTATTATGTATTTTCTAATAAAATGTGTACATTTAAGATTTTAATGCACATTTTACACACCTTCAGGTGTGTTTTGACATTCTCATCAAATGTCTTTTTGAGTAACTGTTTTCCCAAAACTACTTTAAGCAAAATGTGGCACTTAATTGTTTTTGTGTTGTATGCCACTATTTATTAGTTGATTTTTTAATGTAGAATGCATTTATTTTATTTACAATAATAAGTATTTGAATACTGTTTATCATTGACTTCTGTGAGTTTTTAATAGATATTTTTAATATCATCACTTGTAAACATTGCTGATTGCTTATGGGGGATCATTTAGGTCCGTTTGTCTGTGAAAGTTTCCAATGTAAGGAAGTGTGACTGTTCACTTGTAGTGCATACATGTATGTCATGTAAGACTCGCATTTATTCTATCTTTCTGACTTGGGCAATATCTACAGTAGTAATTTCGCTCAAGTGAAGAAAATCAGTAGAGTGAAGCAGTTGGTGCTGTGACCCCCACCTCTACATATTCTGCTGTGTAGCACTTTTATTTTGGACTAGATTTAGTGGAGCCTCTCAGGATCAAATATCAATGCCACTACATGTATTGAAACTGTTCAGAGGTGTTACTTGCTTGGATCTGTGTGCCCCCATAGGGGTTGAAGCGTGACAGATAACACCATTGCGTTGGTACATTTCTATTTCCAGTTTGTATTTCTTCATAAAGAATCCACATCCTGTATACCAAAACTGGTCTGTGAACAAAAGCATTCCACAGTAAGCAGGAATAGTGCAGAGGAGAGAAGAATTTGCTTCCAAATTGTACTACTGCTATGAAACAAAACAGTAACGTAAACATAGCCTTCAGCTAACAGAAGAAGGCCTTCTCCTCTATTTTACAGACAACAGATAGAGTATGAAGTCAAATAGATTCTATTCCGTAAATTTTAAATTAATTTAGCTTGACATGAATGTGAGGACAGAAAGGAACATGATGGGAATGCACAATGGATTTATTATAAACAAGGCAGTAATCATTGAATATGTACATGCCCACATGTGTTTATTTTGCTCCTTCTGTTTTTTGTTGCCTTCCCACCCCCCAACAGCTGACTTTTGGTTTAATTTCTTCAAATGTTCTGTTAAACTAAAGTGTGATCTTTTTAATATATATATATATACACAATGACAGAGAGTATGCCTTATATTGAGTTTACAGATGTGCCCAAATTATAATTCTTTAGATTGACAGTGTTCTTTTGAATTTGATGCTTACTTTTATTGGCCTGAACTAAAGATCTTTCATCAGGGATTAAAAATAAATGTCCTTTTCCTGACAATGATGTTACTGGACCAGTCCAGCCCATAGGTGTTTGTTGTCCTCTGCTGAAAGTTGCAGTCCTCTTAGATGTGTCAGAAAATACCGCATATGTGGCTGCTCTCCAAACCAGTTATTTCAGGATGCCTACATTAACTCAGGTATTCTTAATATCTAAACCAGGTCACTTTGACAGAACTACATTAGGGAATAATTACAGAAGAAGTTGTGCTGACAGATGGGGAGGAGCTGTTGTCTCTGAGCACAGGACAGGGAGGAGGAGTTGTAGTGTTGCCATTTTCACCTGGTGCAGCTGTAGCCCGACAGCACTTCAACCTGAAACCATATATTGTTCTTGTTTGGTTTTTTGTTTGTTTGTTCGGGATTTTTTTGAGTGTAAGTTCTGTATAATTTGCTAATAAAAGCAATTAAAATCCTGAGGGAGGGGAGAGCAGGCATGAACCAATTTTACGACATTCATGGAAGGAAGGGAAATTTACCATTTTACAGATGGGAAATCTCATGTATAGTTGTGGTGGGTGGGATTATAATTTGTGTATTTCATTGTTGGATTATACCTCTGAGGAGCTCATTGTTTTTCTGTCAGTTCTTCTGCTGGCTGAGTTTTTGAGTGTCATCGATCGGTATCCCCCAGGTGGGGAAAGTGATAACATAGCATGCTAAAATAAACTGGGAGATGTTCTTTTTTTGCCGCCTAGGTAGTTTGCCTGATAACTTTCCCTCACAGCTGTTATATCTATTTTTATGTTATTTTCTGTTTTGTTGTGATTCTTCTAGGACACTTGAAAACTAACCATTAATGGCAAATCCTGCAGTACAGAACCTTTAAATCTCCAAAAATAAGTACTACCCCATGGCACTGGGCATGGGATACTTTAGAAATGGTAGTTGTCACAAAGTACTAGTCAGCATTTCTAGTGTGATTATGGCAAAGGATGTAGTCTTGCTCCCAGTTCTGGATGAGAAACAGTTATGTAGCTGTTATCATCAGCAAAAGTATTGAGGCAGAATATTCCTGAGCAGTTTTTCAAGTGCTTCTAGGGGAGTCAGACTAACCAAACTGAGTCAATCCAAAAAAAGAAGTGCCTCACTAAAGCTCTGAAGCTGCATGATAAATTTAAATTGTGTATCACAGGTTAATTGCTATAATTTTTGTGTTGTAAATAAAAAATGTATTCAAGAAAAAAGAAAGGGTTAGGAAAAAATTCCTCTTAATCAAAAAGAGGAATGTCAAAGTAGGTTTTGTTGCAGGCTTGGACAATACAGCTAAATATAACTTTTCTTTATGCAATTCTGCTTGCTCCATAAATCATCGGGTTAAGAATGGATTTTTGTGTCTCCTGTTCTAGAGTTCATCTGTTATCTCTGCAAGGTGTCTGGTTTTTTGGATGAGAGGGATGGCTTCCTACTTGAAACAGGCATGTCCTTAATGGGTGGCCTTTCAGTATTGAAAGACAGTGGTAGAACTTTGTGCCCAGCAATTGATGCTGTTCATTACAGAGATTTCCTACTAGAGAATAAAAATACCTTGCTAGTAGTAGAGATCTTTCTCTGAGAATGGTGCTTTTAAAGTCTATTTTAGAAGGTCAAGAGAGTCAGAGAATATGAGCAAGACTAGCAGTAACTGCTTTTTTGACAAGATAGGAAGTTTGATTCATGAGTTTGTTCCTAGTTTTTAATTTAACATTTCTGACTTAATATTTGAAGGTCTTTTTACTCAGTCTCTACTAAAAAAAATTTGAAGGCTTGTTTCTCCACAGTGACTTTCTTCGACTCTTGGAGTTGCATTTTCTTTTAAGATGTCTTTAAATAGTTTCATGGAAAAACAAGTTTCATTTTTCTAGCCGTTTTCTAGCATGTTTTTTTAAGTCCAGTAACTACTAGAAAGTTCAATATCCAGAATAAAAATAGTTTTAATGTATTTTAGGATTTTAAATAAAATTTGGACAGTTTACATTGCATGTCTCTCTGTAGAATGCATTGAACTGATTACCAAGGCAAAGGTGGAGCTTGTTTGTGTTTGGTTTTTATTTTTGTGTTGTTGATTTGGTTGAGTTTTTTTTAAGACGTATGCAGACAGAGCTGAGCAGCAGGTGACAGGACAGCATAGTACCGCACCTGCAGGGTATCGCATGCAGTTGTAGGGCATGTCCTTATATTGCTGTTGAGATTACAATAATAGTAATCATTTAACCTTACTGTTGAAAACCAGGGAGTACATTATGATAGCATGCCATGTGTTAAATTGAGATGCACTCTTAAGAGAATCTGTTGTCAGCAGTTGTGTGATTTGGTAGTGAATCATATACCATATATGTACGCCATTTATATGTGCACCATACATACTTGTATTTTCCTCCCATCCTTCTAAACTGTTTTGTAGACATTCCATTTGGTTGCCACTCCAGTAAATGTCACTCTTTCTTCAGAGGTTCTTTTAGGTAGGTGTGTCTTGGCTTCTGTGCATGATCTTTGTTCGTGAAGAGCTGGGAGTTAAATTAATAAGTAATAGAAGTAATAGTCCCAAACCCCAAACCCCTGCCTTTTTTTTTCTTTTTTNAAAAAGAAGAGAGAGATGAGTAAGGAAGCTGTATCAGTTCCCTAACTGAAATGAAGTGGGATGGAGGATTTACCAGAAGAATCAGCCTGGGTAGGAAAAATGAAATAAAAAGGGGAAACCCTAAGACTAGCCTTGCGCTTATATCCTTTTCCTGTAAAAGAATTCCCTTTACACAGGATTAGCGTGATTGGCATAAGTTTTGGTCCGAGGCATGAGCCTCTGTCCCTGCAGCTGCTGCTGTCTGCCCTGTCTGCTTTACCCCAGTGCCTGAATTCCTCCAGCCTATGGGTCCCACATGCAGTTGTAGCATATGCATGCTTAATACTTTTGACATAAATATCATCTCTGTTTGCAGTTAAGTGAGGCATGGTAATTTGTTCAAGTGTGTGTATCAAAGGCTCTGGCAAAAACAAATTCTGTGTTTTCACAAGAAGCCTCTATAAAAAATTTGCCCCAGTTCCTAAGCTGTTCCATATTGTCCCTGGTAGCTAAAGGTTAGCTCACTGTAAGTAAGAGATTCTCACATATGCCTTATGCTAAGCAAGGAAATTATTCAAACAATATCAAATTGATAAGTTTGGTAAGGTAAACACACAGTATTTATACAGTGTATTTAAACATGGCCTCTATATTGAGAGAGGGAAATCCTGTCCACATTGAAGTTGGTGCAAGAGCTTCGCTGAAGTCAGTGCTGATTGTCAGTTTTAGTATGTCACATTCAGATTCTTGTGCATGCAAAATACTTAGTGAAGAACTATTGTGGTATTCTAGAATGTGTTTTTGAGATAAAAGTAACAATCTGAAGTTTAAAGAGAGGTACTTCCAGTCAGCAGAGAAAGACTGTAATACTATAGAGCTACAGTACAGAATCACAAAACTACGAGAATATTTTAAAATCTGTCTACACTTAACAGATTATTTACATGCAAGTTGCCCTCTTGAGTTGTATATCTGCCCATGTCTAATGCTTATTTTTCCTTTTTAACAGGTAGAGAGAATTGTTGACAAGAGGAAAAACAAGAAAGGAAAAACAGAGTATTTAGTGCGATGGAAGGGATACGACAGCGAAGATGACACCTGGGAGCCAGAACAGCACCTTGTTAATTGCGAGGAGTATATACATGAATTTAACAGACGCCACAATGAAAAGCAGAAAGAAAGCACATTGACCAGGACAAACAGGACCTCTCCAAATAATGCCAGAAAACAAATTTCTAGATCTACCAATAGTTCTTTTTCAAAGACATCTTCTAAATCTTTAGTTATGAGTAAAGAACACGAGTCAAAAAATAATCAGCTTTTTTCTACCACACAGAAATTCCGGAAAAACAATTCACCATCGCTTTCTGGACGTAAAAATATGGACCTTGCAAAATCAGGTATTAAAATCCTAGTGCCCAAAAGTCCAATTAAGAGCCGGACAACAGTTGATGGCTTCCAGAATGAAAGCCCAGATAAAATGGACCATATAGAGCAGGATCAAGACGACTCTGTAGCACCAGAAGTAGCAGCAGAAAAACCTGTGGGAGCTTTATTAGGACCTGGTGCAGAGCGTGCTAGGATGGGCAGCCGACCAAGGATACATCCATTAGTGCCACAATTGCCAGTGCCAGTAACAGCCACAATTGCATCAGCATTAACAATAAATGGAAAAGGTAGGTGTATGAGTTGTCGTTTTGTGTTGATTTTTCATTTGACTGGGAGTGTTTTTGCTGTTGAGATGCAGACAAACGCATCTGTTTGAGATGCACTCTGTTTCAGCCATGCTAAATCAAGTCTGGAGAACTTCACTTTATTTTATGTAACTATATGACTACAAAGCCATTTTGAATTTTACCAGCTTTTGGTTTCCTCGCAGAGATTCATTGGTATTTGTGTTTTCAGAATCACCATAAGATACATCTGTGTTTGCCTTGACATTGTGTGGTACACATATTTAGTGTACCTTTTCCAGATATTACATCATTGCATTAAGTTTATTTAAATAGGTCAAATTTGGTATGAATATTAGAAACATTAATTATGAGAATAGATGAATGGTTTGAGCAGGGATTCTTCATAACAGTTTACATATCTATTTTGTTATTAATATTGCCTGGAGAAAAAACCTGTGAGAGTGATGTTGTTTAAAAAACAAAGTTAATAAGCTTTATTTCTGTGAAAATTTGAGCCAGTTGAGGAGATACGTATGCCTTCTACCTGGATTGAAATTTGTCTTCATTATATTTTATCAATATTTTGTTGTTTATACCTCATTTGATAAGGAGCACTTATTTAGGAGTGATGTCCAGCTTGCTAATATCTCAGTAGATCACAGTTAATTCAATTTGTCCTGTAAAATTTGTGACACCTAAGTAACCCAAACTGCTTTTCTGGGAGGGAGCTGTTAGTTCCCCATCCAGCTGAGACCCTTGTTTAAGACTTCTCGGTCCTTATTGTTATGCCCCAAACCTTTGTTCTTCCCTGACAGGCTAAGGTAGTTGTGTGGTCACGAGCGCTCTCATAAGCATGCTTTTGAGGCTAAATTTCCATGTTTAAATTTTCAAGTCAAGACTGTGCCCTCAAATAAAATGCAGCAGGTCAAATCTGCAGGTGTGCAATTGATGACGGCTTGCTGGAAAAATTATTTGGAATTTTTCTAGGACTGGGCCTGCCAGAAAACTTGCTTAGAGACACTGTATAGGGAAAAAAATGCACTAAAGCCTTTGGGAGAGTTTGTGTTGGGTACCACACTGTTGCTTGCACTGAGATTTTCCAAAAGAGCAGCTGCAGCCGGAGAGGTTGAGAAGTGGTGGACAAGGGAGGAGTGTGTTCCTGGAGCTGCGGTGTCAGGTCATGGACCAACCCATTTTGCTGCAGATGAACTAGGTAACCATGGCAATGCACACACAGATGCCAGGAATATCTCTTGCTTTGCATAGGCTAAAGAAGGAATGTAAATCTCAGAGGATATAAACAAAGTTGAAGGGGAAGATGCAAGAGATGCCAGGATGAGAGTTCTCTGAGTAGGTGAGTTAGAGGAGTGTGTTTTTGCGTGGGATGGTTTTATGATAACTAACAGGTGTTTTGGAGTATGGTGGGGTTCCTAATGAAGTGATTGATAAATTCTGCCTTTGGCGTCCTTTTTTTTTACCTCATGGCATCCAGGAAAAATACCTGGGCATGAAAGACCTTTTTGGGTAGATCCAGATTAAATTGTTCCCACCAACCTTTCACTCTGGTGATAGTGGTATGGCAAAGGCCCAGTTACAGGGCATCAAATGGAAGTGGAAGGGCCTTCAGAGGAAAGGTAGTGACATGGAAGGTGTTAGGTGAGATATATTTCTGTTTCACTGCGGTGTTAAAACTTCCTCAACTGCCACCACCTCCTTTAACCCTCCCTAGGCATTAGTCTGGGCAGCTAACCATAAATGCTATTGACTGGCTCTAGGGATGATGGCAATACAAGAGTTTTCTCACACTTACGCGTTCACGAGATCCTAAGGTGTAGATCAAAAAAGGAGAGCCAAGGAGATAGTCACAATACGTGGTTGATAAAACATACACAATATGTTCCACCTTCTGTCTGCTGCTGGAGGCATATCCTTGCATTAACTGAGGCTTTCCCTCTCTGCCCTGATACACCACTGCCAATCCACAAGCTGAGCTGCACAATCTGCTGGGAAATGAATGCTAAATATCCATATTTATTAGGGTTTTATTTTGCTTGCCTGCAACATTTTGGGGGGCAACCTTCCAATCATGCAGTATTTCTGTGATTATAAAACTTGGAAAAAAAGTTGCAAAAGAAAAATACTTTGCTCTTCCGTCTGACATCAGTCTCTCTTCCTAACTTTTCAGGATTTCTTGGACATATCTTCCTCACAGACGCCCAGGTTCCAACTCAGTCATTATGCAATATCAGTCAAGGCTTGAGTGGACTTAATCTGTCTTCTAGAGCTTGCCTGGCCTGGAGCTTCCTGAGCTGACACATTTGCTGTCTCTTCATTAAAGATGCACTCTTCTCCTTGCTGTTTTTATTTTTAACTTCACACTGCAACTCATTAAAAATGTAGTAAATAGGTGATTCCCTCCCCTGCATGGGCCTGTTGCAGTTCAGGATCCTGTTTTGCTCCTTGCTCAGGGCATTCCTTCAGTCTTAAATGGACACCTCATCACATTTTCAGCACGGCCTCGGGAATCATGTATCATGAGGGGTGTTCCTTGCACAGAAATATATCTTCATATAGACCAGATCTGACATATTAATAATACAGATGATAGATCTGGCATTTGGAGGACTCTTTCCAAACTTCCCACCTCCTCCGCGTACACCTTCTGTTAATTTTAACAATTCCTACTACCACTTGGAGGATGCTGTCAGGAAGACAAAAGCATGTTTTGAAAAATAACTTCTTACTTGAGCTGGTTTAGGAATTTTTTATCAAGATGTTTTTGTTAGTAAACTGAGCTAGTCAAAACAGAAATCACTAGTTGTAAAGCATAATTTTGAAAGGTTCTAGAAAAATACATATTACACTTCAAAAAAATTTTAGACAACTTTTTAAATTAAAACTGAATTACATTTTTTTAAAGTAATATTGGAAAAATAATTCAAAATTTTAATATGAAAACAGTGTTCCTGATTCTGAGATTATTGCTATGACTGTTTTGAATAGTGTGACTCAGGTTGATTTTTAAGTCTTAGCTCAGGGTGGTCAAACTCCTCAGTGTTTAGTCTGCTTGTTTGTTTTCTCCAGCCTTGTTTTTACCTTTTTTTTTTTTTAGGTTTAATTTATAAGAGAAGTGCACATCAAAAAGCCCAGCAACTTGTATGCATATGAAAATCCAATGACAGCAATTACTAGGAAATGTTAGTGTTATTGTAGCACCTAATCCTGCTTTTTCTGAGACAAACTTCGGTGATGCAGTTCACGTTCCAAAGATCTTACAGTCTCAGAAAAGGCAATCGGCAAATATCTGTATAAATATACAGGGGTTCTGGGGAATAAAATGACAGTAATGTTTACTCTGGGAGCTGGTGGTCTCAGCACACTGAAATCAAGCTGCTATCAAAAAGAATAGCATTGTGTTGAATGTTCGTATTTTAAAGGCTTGGCTTTGAAAACTGAGTCAATGGAGTAATATATTTACAAGGCTAAGAATTAGGGTGATGTATGGAAGAAGTGAGAACTGATCACTGAATTGAACATTGCTGTGATTCTGGTGTTTTGAAATATGTGGTGATCATCAGCTGTTACTAAAAGCTAATAAGAGCAGTCCTGAAATGGATGAACAAAACAGAAAGACAGCACCAAAGAAATTAAATGTGGGAAAGGTGTTAGTGGCACCTACAAATAAGGCATATTGCTCAAAACTAGGCAAGACAAAAAGTGGTCTTGTGTCTAACAATAGGTTCTGATACCGTAAAAGTTTCTTAAAATTTCCTTCATCAAAGTGGTGTTAAAAAGTAGCTTTGAAATCCTATTGCAAATGGTTTCAGCATAGTACGGTCATAATATCCAGGGAAGTTCTATTTAATAGAGTGCACAAGAAGAGAAGCTGTAAAGGGAATCTGGTCTGTCAGACACAGGACTAGAGTTGTCTTGCAATTTTAAAAAGGACCATAAGCCAGGGGAATACCATTTCTTGGCAAATTCTAGGGTTTTTTTTATTCTGGGTTACCCTATAGTTGCTACAGTTTTATTCATCTAGCAATCTCCAACGTGTGGATGTAATTGAGAATAAATGCCACAAGAAGAGAAATTTTGGGCAGAAAGGCATGCAAAGCTCAAAGTATAAAATGAGCAAGAAAAGCACATCTAGCTGCATATGTTGTTACAATTAGAATAAGGCAGGCTGACGCTGGCGTACGGGAAGAGAAGAAATACAAGAAATGCAGTGAATTACATCACTTGTTAGTCAGACAAGCACCACCAGTGTGCACGGTGGCATTAGCGTCTCCCTCCTTGCGCGTATTAGTTCAGATGAATAACTTGCAGGAGCAGCAGGCCGACAATACAAAGATGCTTGCAGTGTAGCACCCTACAAGGAACATGGGTGTCTGCTGATTGGATAATGGTGCTGTTTTTATCTCAAAACAATGGTATTGTCAGCAAAAGAAAAGCCAGGCATCAGAAGAAAAAAAAACAAGAAAAAAAAAGACTGAACTTAAGTTCTGTTTGTTACCTGCTCTCTCCTTTACCCAAAGCATCTTATGGGATTAAAACCCACATATTTGGAAAACCAAAAATCCACTAGAACACCGAAGGAAAATAGTGTCTGTTTGGTTAAGTGTCTGATAGCTTTAGTCTCAAAAGGAATCAAGCAAGCGTGGAAGGGATTATGGAGGCCACTGGAACTGAGGAGAAACATCCGTTCTCAATGCAATACCAAGCCCAGCTGAAAGGAGTTCAATCCCTCCCTGTTGATTAGGGTGAGGGGAGCTCACACACTTCCCTCCCAAATTCTCCCTGTTACTTTTTTACCTTTGCCTGTGTGTGCCTGGGTGTTGGACTCTGCATGAGGAGCAGTCCACTGTCACCAGCATAACTGGCCAAGCTCAAGAAGTCCCATGGGAAGAGCACAGCAGCTGACAAAGCTGTGAACCACAGAGTTGTCCAGATGGACCACAAGCCATGCATATAAACCCTCTCAGAAAGCAGAATTAAGAGGAGGGTTGAAGTTCATTGCTGTGAATTTAGAGTGGCCAGTACAACAAAAGGCAAATTGGGACGATGTGTTCGGTTTTTTTTATTTCTTTTTAGCATCCTGAAAGGACAGAAGCAGCTTTGAGCCCTCCTTTTGTTTGTTCGGGGATTTTTTTTGGTTAAGTAGTAAAATGTGATTAAAAAAAAAAAAAGCCCTAGCAGAAGAACTTCCTTTTTCAGTGTTTGTACGTTGCACTTGGATGGTGGCTTGATCTCTGCTGAGTGATCTGGAAAGCAACCAAATATTTTATTAGTGCAAACAAAAGCCTATGAAATGGGTTAAAGTCCTTTGCAAAGCCCTTTTAACTTCTAAAATTACTGATTAAACTTCTTCTTCAAATGTGGAAGTGTGTAATTTTCTATCTTTGGTTGTGTATCCATTTAGCAAATCACTAAAGAGTAAAGCAGTTTTCATTTAATCAAGCTTAAAGACACCTTTGGCTTGTTTTTTTTCTCCAGAAGTTGAATTTTGGTTCGATTTTATTTCTTAAGAATTCACATTATTATGTCCATTATGCACTGTATTGCAACATTTTAACCTAACATCAATTTTTCCTTCTGTCTTAAAAGTCACGTTCTTCAGCTTCTTTACTCTTGACTAAAAATAATCTGAATTGTTGCCAATTTCTTGTTTGTCTATATTTTCTGGCTTAGTATAAATGCAAAAGTTTTAAGCAGTATGGTAGAGTGCATGGTCTATGTCATGTGGAACACTGATCTGTTACTATTCTGGTTTTCTATCTCCCCTCTGCACTATTGCTTCTGCAGTTTATAGTACACTATTGTTGCTTTACATGGAGCTCCAGGGTTGAGAACTTACTGTGAAAATCTCTTATCTTCAGAAGCGTATTGGTTTATGTCAACAGATTATCATAATAATAATAATCAGGATCGAAGTGCAGGGTTTGCTTTAGTTTTAAGGCTGTTTTCCTGAGAAACATAAGGCATAAGTGACTGGTTTCTTTCCTTTTCTGCCTTCTGCCATTCTCCAGCACTCAGAATGGAGATGTCTCAGTTGGATGCCTCATTGATGTAGACTTTTAATACAGCTGAGCTAGTGTAAAATGTAGTTACTTTGAAAGGAGTGGTCCCATTTCTTTCCCCAATATCCAGTATGGGAGATACTTTTTTTTTAATATATATATCTATATCTATGTAGGGTTAATCATATATATATATATATATGGCCTAACCAACTGCTCCTTTAAGGGCAGGCTTATTTTTATCAGCCTTCTGGAAGTGACAGTGAGGGAGAAGGCGTGTCCTGGGGAAGGGAGACAGACACATACTTTTTTCCTTTCTTAATTCTGTCCCTGAAAAACCTTTAAAGGAAACTCTGCATCAAACATATTCAAAAAAAAAAAAATAAGAAAAGGGTAAGAAATTTCCCAATAAATTCTCGGTTTGGACATAAAAACCTCAGCCTAAGTTGCTAGAAAAACTCTTGCGTTGTGTTCACTGGAATTTGTGTTACACCTGTAGCCCACTGGTAAACATAAAGCTCATAGTTGTGCAGTTCTTCTGATGTTACATCAGTTTACACGAGCCGAAGATCTGGAGTCTCGATCTCTCTTGACTGACTGCTCAGATGGGGTCAGTAATGATCTGCCATTATGTTCTCCTACAGCACATGTGCCAAGGTGAGATAAAAGTAACTTCTGAAGACAGGTTTGTCACACCTGCTGTGCCAAAACTTAGGAAAGATGAAGTACAATGAAGCAGAGCCTCTGTTTACAAGGCGCCCTTTCAACCTACTTCGCATACGTCTCCGCAGAGAAAGTGTGTTGAAGATCAGACTGAATGATAGAACAAAAGTGTTGAGCTAGATACTTTTTTCATCCAACATTGTCAAAATTGTACAACTTCAGAGCAGCTTTTGAAATGCGAAGTGCAATCAGAAACACTCATGCGGTGCCTTTTGCAGTTGTGCCTGGTAGAGTAACCAGCCACTTTTTTTGTCTCTTGCTGTTTCAATTTTTGAAGAAGTTTCATCTCCCATCTCTGTTAAAGCTGTGAAGTGGATGGAATGCGTATTTGCTAAGGCAACTGTCATTATGAATCTGTATTCTCTTGAAAAGAGGATTAATCTTAATAGTTTGATGCAAAAATCCATTTAAAAAACTGGACTAAAGCAGCAGTAATGTGGTTGGTGGAAGATTTGCCCAGACCACATTGTCTTCATAAAATAAAGTCAACAAAACATCCTCACAAGGAGATTGTTACAGGTGGGATAAAATATCGTACAATTAAGAAAAAACTCTGAAATAATTTGTTTACACCAGTGCTTGTGAAAGAGAGAAAGTAGTTAGATTTAAGAAGATGCAAAACTAAGATGCAAAACTAAGATACAAAACTAAGTTTTTTTTAAGGCTAGCTGTTGGGATAACAGCTGGATACAGTCTTGAATGTTACAGGTGTTCATAAAAATACCTTTTGTTTTTATGTATATGTACATATAATATATTGCCCTGGAATAACTCTACTTCCTACCCAGCCAGAGAAATTTCAGTACTCAAAGTGGCGTAACCATGATCCGACGCTGCTGCTGTGAATTACTGATAATAATACAATGAAGTACTGTTATTTAAAAGAAAATAAACACAGAAGCCGTATATTTGTAATACTGTATGCCTTTTTTCCAAACAAAAATATCTAAATTATCTGCTCTACATACCATTTATGTTGTAAACATATTTAAGAACACACACTGAAATGCATTAGGGCACAAATTATCAAACTGTTAATTCTTCTTTAATGACTGTTTTCTTAATTTTACAATCTTAGAATGCATAAAAAAGCTTTTGTTTTTAGTAAGTATTTGTAATTTAAAATGCTTTAAAGTTTATTATGTTTTAGATGCCTTTAAGAAACAAAGACAAATCATAAACATTGGCACTTTGAACTATGATATTCTAAATGTAAATGCATCTGAAAACTGGGAAGTCCTAAAATTTAATGTGGAAGAAGAGGAGGAAAGACAGCATTGTATTGTTGTATTAAGAGTTCTTTAAGCATCTCATTGAAACATGGATAAAGAAATACAGACTGTCATCTATTTTCTTTGAGAATATTCCTTGAAAGAGGCAACTAAAGAAAGTAAGAAGTTGTGCTTCAAAAGACTGCTCTGAAACTGACTGGAAAGATGGAAAACAGAGTAGGCTTAGTGGTTCATTGTTGTTGTATCACAAGGTTGACAGTGGGATCTGTGCTTATTTATATTTAGTGATCTCTTTTTAAAAAAAGTATTGCAGTGAGCAGCAAAGGTACAAAACTTGCAGAGAAACACTTTATTACTTAAGGTACAAGAACACGGAAATTTCAGAGGGACTACCTAAAGCAGCAGGCTAAGTGAAGTGATGAACAGCAGGAAGATAACTTGAACTGAACATTTTTCTTGCTAGCCCCTAAACAGAATTTTTAGTGTGAGATGCAGATAGGAACACCTGAACGCTGCTAAGGGCAACTCCAAGAAGACTTGGCCTAATACTGGACTTAAGAAGCTCTGAAGGTTTCTGTTTGTCACACACATTTGTTATTACTCTTCAGTCATGCCTGGCGTGTAATGAATCTGTAGATAACACGCTGGCTGGCACAGTGTCTTCCATGCCTTAGCACTGCTGTCCTTTGGATTTCAGCTTGGATTCCTGTGTTGTTTGAAAGATGGGCTAGAATGAGAGGGAATGGAGTAACTGGCTGACGAGGTCACTATGAGAGGTGTCCCAGTGTACTTTCAGTGCGTACACAGTTGGGGAATCTAGGCCAAGCCGTTGATGAAAGCTGGTACAACGAGAACAAAGAGGATATTAAGTGATTTTTTAAAAAATCATGTATCTAAAGGGAATACAGTAAATATTATAGAGAGGAAAAAAATTATAGACAAGATGAAATAATGACTGATGTAGTTGGAAATTTCTATTCTGGAATTGAATGAGTAAGACAAGGGGACGTCTAGCGAAATCAAAGGGTGTCAAATTCAAAAGAGAAATGTTTAGGTAATAGCTTTAGTTATAGCTTATGTTTAGTCCTGAGAGCTCTTTGCTAAAACATGTTTGAGTCCAAGAGAGGGAGGTAATGGCCATTTAAAAAAAAATTAGGCATTTATGAGGATAATGGGAATATACAGTATTCATAGGAATGGTGTTGTTTTACAAAGAACTTAAGTTCTCTTTCCTCAGAAGTAAGGAAATGTTTTGTGACATATCTGAAAATTGTAATTCAGTCATTTTTACATGTTTTTCTACATCATTAACCAGTATTATTTATGGATTAATTCTCTTTACTATTATTTGTAAAATTACCTTTTTACTGTGCAGATGTTCAGAGATTCTAATCATTGCCCTGTTAGGACATCAGGATAGGCACTGGAAAGGCAGTGAGAAGGTAGAGCTCTGATCTGGTTCCTGCTGAGGTCCTTATGTGAAGCACCCTTCCTTTACAAAAATTGCATATAGAAATGTATAAAACAATCATTTTAGAAAAAAAAAGCTTCAAAGCTCAGATGCTTTAAGTAAAGAGCACTGATTGTCATTCATCCTCGTTTAGTTTGGTATAGTCACCTCAAAACCCCATCCAGTGTGAACAGAATTATTGCATTGTATTCTCCCCTCATCCATTTGTTTTCTGGATGGATTTCAAATTCAGTGGGCACTTTTGAGAAATACATGAGTTGGAATGAGTTGAAAGCAGCAGTAAATGCAAAGCTAATGCTTATTTTACCAGACATAACACTTTATTGACAGAGCTAATTTTAAAATAATTTTCAGCAAACAGAAAGAATATCCTGCCAAGGCTTCTCTCAAAGTTGGTGAGTGGGTGAAGATGTATTTGTGGCAGTGCAGGGTAACGCCCTTTCACCAAGGAATTCAAAGATAGTGGGGTTTTTTCTTATATTAGTACAAGCAGGCAAACTGAATATGGTCATAATGGGTATTTCAAACAACTTACTATGTGGTTTGTGATTTTCTGTTTCAATTTCTGAATAGAAGAGATGACAGATTATTCTGCATTCTTTAGAGAATCATCTATTTTTACCTTCAGTGCATGGGTAGGCAATTAGCTTGAAAACCTGTTTTAAATATTTAAAAGTTTATACAAAAGACAAATTACATCTTTGATTGCTATTATTGAAAGCTAGTGGAGCATTTTGTTTTCTTGTTTCTTTGCACATTGATAGTGCTTTTTGTTCCATTAGCTTTATTGGGTCCTGTATAGTCAGTCACGTTTGGGAGGTGTTTTTACAAATGATCTTTCTGAGACAGACAATGGAGCAGCGGAAAAAACCTTTTTAAATAGGTGAGAGGGAGAAAAAAAGGAAATTTAAACATTTCTTATTCCATGTCCTTGTAGGAAGTGGAAAGTTTACCACTAAACTGGTTTTTTACTGTTAAAAAACAGTAAAAAGTAAACAAATTAGAAATCTTACCATTAATGAGAAATATATATTGTATAATAACTCTATAGAAAGAGAATGGGTTTTCTCAAATGTATATGGTACCAGATGGTAATGATAGGAAGTGGAGGGCTTGCCCAAACCATTGGTCAGGAACTAGGACCTCTTCTGAAAGAAATATGCTGAAATTAGGGTTTTCTGAACTTGATTTGTTTTCTGCTCTTAAGAATCAGAGCAAATGTTTATTTCAAGGATTTTCTTTCTCTTTCTGGAGTGCTAGATTCAGAGACCCTTTAGATGCTCTAAAGAAAAAGTAAAAAATAACGAGTGTATTATGTTTATTCAGCTTTGAAAGCAATGAGTAAAATTATTCACTTATGAGTACCTTTAAGACACATAAAAAACAAATGCTGTGCTTTTTTTTATTCTTCAAATTGGTGGCTTTAGGTACCTGTTATGTTTATTGACCTCATGGAAAAGTGCTGATGCTTTGCATTCAGATTTCTTTTTGCATTTCCAAATACAGATGTAACTAGCTAACATTAAAGATTGAGCACTAAGTCTTCTGATAAAGTAAACAAGCCAAAACAATCAGTATTGCCCGCTGATCCTTATTTTTCAGCTTGCTGTGAAGCTTTGAGGAAGAAAATTGACTTGTTACAATATGTTAAAATATTCTGCTGTGGAGTCCTTTCTTTTTTTCTAGTATAAAGTTTTACTCTGGCACAGTGGTCATCTTCAAGGAATCATTGTTCCTCTTTTATATCTTGTAATAGTTAAGGGTTCCCTGCTACTGTTTTTTTGGCATAGTCCAGTTTGAAATGTCATTTTATAGTTTAATGAGGTATATTAATAGAGTAGTGATTGGTGCATGACATGTTAAGGAGTTCTCTATTGAATGTTTCAGGCATGTCAGTAATACACAATTTTAAAAACCAGTAATAAACTCTAGAGTCTTTTCAGTTAAAGTGTAATATAAAGAAATTTTCACCACACTACTGTGTATTATAAATTACAGCCGTAATAGTGTAATGTAGTATCAATAGGACAAATACTCACATACGTTCAGGTTAAAAACGGTGGGAATAATAATAAATAACATTTATATCAGGGTAAACCTGTATAAAAGTCAGTGGGTCTGTAGTTCACCTGATATAAATATCTCAATACTTTTCCGTCTGTAATTTTGTCTAATATTTTAGTACTTAGTGTCAGCATTAGCTATACTATGATCTAAGAACTTAATCAAATTCAGTGATCACATTTTCAAACGTTTCAGTCTTTTATGTGTTGGGGGGTTTTTTAATATACTTAAATGTTATCCTATCTTTCTCCTATAACTACTACGTTTACTCTTTGGATAGGCCTCATACTCTTTGAAGACTAAAAAGAAAAATCCAGTATTCTGAGGCAATTTTAGATTCTCCTGCACAGAAGTGAGTTGGGCAGCACTGTGTCAGGGTTAGGGAAGGCCCCTGGGGAGGCTGTTTAAACCTTTGGATGAAAACTGAGATACTCCAGCGTCCCTGGCAATCCTCAGCCTTTCAGGAGGATTTCTGTTGGTTTCAGGGTGATATGAACTGTTATATGATCGTTGTGTCCTTTTACAGACCTTGTTTATAGGTCAGTAATTTCCTTGGTATGTGTCCAGTTTTCACAGATACTCTTGTAATTCTGCACTAATTGTACCGTAACTTCATTTAGGAGTAAAATGTTTTTTTAGAGGGTGAAGTTAAGTAGGGAAATTGGTTTGGTATTATTTAAGCTTCTTTTAATTTAGATTTTTCAGAAATTACTGTGAAATCCTAGAACTGCTCTGCCCAGTGTTTGTACCTCAGATCAGTCTCATTTACATCTGTTAGATACTGTGAAATGACTGTTTTGAACAAATCAACAAATTAAATGTAACTACAACTGCTTTGTAGTATCTCTGCTACTGATAGCCTTGGCTGCACTGGTCACAATATTGTATTTTGGGAACCTGCTGAACACACTGAAGGTTAGTATTAAGACAAATGTTTTAAATTTTAGAAGAGGAAACTTCAGCTTGCTCAGAGCTTGGTTGGGAGGGATTCTGTGGGAAGCTACTGTGGAGGATAAAGGAGACAGCAAGTACTGGGAGATTTTCAAGAACACTCTCCTGGAAGCACAAAACCCATTCATGCCCTTTAAAGGTGAGGGAGGTAGGGAGAGACCTCCTTGGTTTAACTGCAAGCTTTTGAGTCTGCTCAAAGCCAGGAGAAGTGCACTGTAGATGGGAGAGCAGACGGGCACCCAGTAAGAACTACAAGAACATTGCCAGGGTGTGCAGAGATGCAGTTTGACAAGCGAAAGCTCAGCTCAAATTTAAATTGGCCGGAGATGTCAAAAACTACAAGAAAGGGTTCTTTAGGTACAAAAAACCCAAGCAGAAACAGAAGGAAAATACTGGCCCACTGTTAAACAGGAGAAGTGAACAGTCACCAGCAGTGCTGGAAAGGCAGAGAAGTTCTCAACACTTTCTTCACCACCATCTACCAGCCCTGCTGGGCCCCTGGCCTTGGGAACAAAAGTCCAGGTGGATGCAAACACAAACCCTTCCATCAGTGAAGGAAGAGTTGTTGTGTGACCTGTCACAGGAATTTGACCCATACACACTGATGGGCCCTGTCACTGTTCACCAGTGGTGTTAGGAGGCTGCTGACATCACCTCAAGGCCACTCTCCATAATTTTAGAGACGTTGAGAAGTTGTGGAGATCAGGGATGTCTCAGAAAACTGGAAGAAGGCTGATGTCGCTCCCATCTACAAGAAAGGCTTAGAGGAGAATCTAGGAAATTATAGGCCTATTAGTCTTACTTAAGTCCCTGGGAAAGTGATAGAATGAGTCCTGCTGGGAGCCATCACGGTTGGGATGAAGCATGTCATTTGGAAGAGCCAGCATGGATTCACCAAGGGCAAATCATGCTTGGCAAACCTGACCACCTTCTACAACAGAGTAACCTGCTCGGTGGATGTGGGGGGTGAGTGGTGACATTGTCTACCTAGATCTCTCCAGAGCTTCCAAAATGTTCTCCTACAGCCTCCTTCTAAAGAAACTAATGTGTGATAGTCTGGCCTGGTGTCCTGTGTAAGGAAAACATAATCCAGGAGTGTGTCATAGGCTGGTATCTACCTGGCTGGGGAGCAGCTCTGTGGAAAGGGACCTGGAGTTGGTCCTGCTGGACAAACAGCTCAATCTGAGCGATCCGTGTGCTGCTCCTGCAGCAAAGAAAGCCAACGGGGTGCTGGGCTGCATCAACAAGGGCATCACCAGCAGGAATGGAGAAGTCATTGTCCCTCTCTGATTGGCACTTCTCAGGCTGCACCTGGAATACTGTGTTCAGTTTTGGTCCCCACTATGCAAAAAAGCTGTGGGCAGGCTGGGGAGGGTCCAGAGAAGGGCCACAAAGATGATCAAAGGCCTGGGCAGCCTGCCACATGAGGAAAGGCTGAGAGACAAATGGATTTGTTCAGCGTTGAGAAAAGAAGGCTCAGATAGGACCTTATCACCATGTCCCAGTATTTATAGGGTGGCTACAAAGAAGACGGAGACTCTGTTTTAAAAAGGAGTCATATGGAAAAGATATGGGGTAATGGGTGGATACAAGTTGCTCCTGGGGAGATGGGTCACAAGAGGAAAATTTTTCATAATGCGAATAATCAGCCACTGGAATAATCTCCCGAGGGAAGTGGTGTATTCCCCAGCATTGGACACTTTCAAGAATCAGCTCGACAGAGTGCTAAGTCATCTTGTCTAGACCATGCTTTTGCAAGAAAGGTTGGACCAGAAGATCCTTGAGGTCCTTCCAGTCTGGTATTCTATGAATCTGTGGTACTGTTTCATTGATGAAGTTTCTAATACTTAGGCATTTAGTTGATTTGTTTAAAATTATTTTGTATATTTAAAAATGTGGTCTAGGAAGCTGAAGATTTATGAAGAAAAATATGCAATTGAAATTTTTGTTGACAGAATATCTACATTCATAAAAAAAAAAAAATCTTACATCTAGTTAGGGTAAAGCCCCTAAGAGGAAGGGATGAAAATGGGATTGTACTCTAGTCTTCCCTTCATGGAGGATGTAATGCCCTCCTTCACTTCTGAATTTTTATAACTACAGTAAATTGTAATATCCCTAGTTAGCACAGGGATCCCAACTAGTTTTTATTCTCATCAGGGATCAAATAAAAGACTAAAGCCAAAAAGTGACTACCTTGATTTCAGTATTTCTCAGTTATGGTAGATGAGATGGGAAATGCTTTTTGTTTTTGTTGGGTTTGTCTTTTTCAATTACAGTACTGGGAAGAACAGCAGCATCATTCTAGTTCCGTGAAGGAATTATTTTCTCATTCATTACATTTTTATATATAAGTTACATAATTTGCTATAACCATTCATTTCTCCAACTATATCTTTTTTTAACACTCACAAACAGTAACCAGGTTAATCTCTGAAAACACAGGAAATCTCTGGCCCAGCAAGTGGGTTTTACTACTAACTCAAAGGCAGGAGGCCCAGACCCCCAACTCTTCATTTTCTTTTTATCTTAGTATCTCGTGAGATGCACATTCAGAATTTGTTTGGGTTTTGGGGGTTTTTTTAGGAAAAAGTTAAGAAGTGCAGACAGGTTTGAATAGCCCTTACCAGCTGGTTTGCTAGGTTTTTGCTAGTGTTGAGCTGCTAGTTGGCTGCGTTTCCGTGGGATTAGTTGTGGGAGAGCCAGGCTATGGAGGGAAATTGAAGCTTGGTATCTCCTTCCTATGGAGCTGTTGGAACTCAGTCATCATCTCAGCCATTGTCTCTTTCCCAAAAGGGGACAGAGAACACAAAATCAGACCAGCTGGCAATGCTTAGAAATTGTCTTCAGTATGAAAAACTATAGAAGAAAAACTGTACAAATATGAACAGTTGAATTTTCAGTGTTCCTTTCCAGCCTCCAATGATATTTAGGTACCTGCTAAGTCTCTTCAGCATTCTGGATATAGCAAAGGGGGAAAGTAATGATGCAGGCTGATCTTCACAAGGGCACTTGAGTTGGGCAAAGTCATCCAAATAATAGTGGCCCAAACTCTTTAAAATAAGAATTGCACGCGTTTAAATAAAACCTAGTTTTATTCTCTCACCTGTGTTCAGGCACAACAAAGTAAAGTGCGAGTAAGTAATTGGTAAGAAATGGAATGTTCACACTGAAACTAGTTTAGATTTACCTACTGAATTTACCCTTATAAATATAAGAGAAAGAGGCTGACAAAACTTCTTCGTAATACAACTACAATTTTGTAAATTTTATCATTCTTGACATGAGAACTTTGGGTACAAGTTATCTTGTGATGCAGTAAGTTTGAGAAAACATAAAACTTTTTTTTTATTATCATCTTTAACTCCATGTAGTAGTTCATCCCATCAGTCAGGTCAGAGGCTGAGTTGGCCCCAGAGGACCCATTCTTGGAGTCTTCAGCCCTTTCCCAAGGAGATGGGACCAAGTGCAGTCCAAATCCTCAAGTCCTTCCCTTCCCCTGCCTTGCCAATGGAAGAAATGAAAGGCACAGGGTAAAGGAGTGGGAAGGACCTCCTTTCACAGAGAGTGGAAGCTGATGATCTTGGGTAGGGATGCAGGGGAGGCATTGAAAATAAGCTGGAAACACTGGCAGGAAGGGAAACGCACCTTAGAAATTAATTGTGATTTCAGTGACTGCTGAATTTGAACCACCTTGGTAAAGTGCATAACCTACAAATTCTTTGAGTTGGTGTTGGTATTCTTTCAGTGTACTCTTATTTAAAAATAAAACCAGTAAATTTTAAAATTATTAGAAAATATTAGGACCATGTGCATTCTTCATGCAGAAAATTCTAAAATTACTTTCGTTTGTGGGAGTCCCTTATATTTTAATTATGTGTTGTATGAGCCCGTAATGAGAGGATGACTCACTTTGGGTGTACTGCATTGTACTACTGTGTGGCAAATGAACCTCTCTCGGTCAATATACTTGGATATGACTTGGATATGACTCCCCTATTAAAAGGAAACCGTGTAGTATCTATCAAAGGTGGCACACAGGGGTCTCAGAGTTGAGGTGTGGAGTAGGAAGGGTCAGGAGAGAGGGGAGTATTTGATAGTACTTGACTTCCTTCTAAATTGCGTTTTGTCTGTATGAAGTGATAACATTTTCTCTAACATGATATCCTTCTTCAAGTCTTTGTGGTGGTTGCTTAGGCTTTGCAATGAATGGAGATTAAAGGTCATGATTCAGCAGGAATTACATAAAAACTTCGTATGAAAGCTATCAGCAATGTCACACAGAATCCTACAATACAGTGATTGCATGGCAGCATTACTAACACTTTCTGACAAGATTTCTTGCTTTTTGTTCTCTTTTGTATAAATACAAAAAATCGTGTTAGGCACTTCTGAGTAACCATAGGTCATGGGGCTTGTCTATCAAATGTGCTCATTAGCACAAAGGCTGCAATTTGTAATATTTTTCTTTTTGTCCACAGTTGGAATGCTTTTTTGGTATAACATTTTAAGTCAAAAGACACTGAGGTCATCTAGTCTGCGCTCCAGTGCATTACAAGTCATTACATTTCATCACTTGCTGCTATATCCTGAGTTAGCTTCAGTTAGCCTAGAGTATTATCACACTCTGGAGACCAAATTTTTGTTTGTCATTTAATGATGAATAGCAGGGAGTTGATTAGAAAAAATATGCTCAGATGAAAATACTTGTTTTGTGTGTCATGTTCTGCATAACATCTTGAGAGGATGCCATCTGCTTCTGAATAAATAAATAAACTGGATTCCTATTAAAAGAGCTTGCTTGCAGAAAAGCAGCTTATGTTTCAGTCATGTACACATAGCCTAGCTCTGGTAATGTGCCCTCCAAACACTTCCTTCTGGCAACCTCTGCTCTTCCCACCAAGACCCATGCAGATTGTTATGCCTCCCTGAATGCCTGAGTGTGCTGACAATGAAAAACTGTGTAGGCTGGTTATTAAAACTTCAGCTGAGGTCATCCTAATAAAGGGCTTGCTTTTGCCATTTGTAATTTCTCCCTTTAGCCTCCATCTCAGCTGAGGAAGAGACTAGAGGTGGGTTTACATGATTCCGTGGTAGATCTCTGCAGTACAAACTCTAGACTTTCTCTTGCATCTGAAAGCTCAGTTAGCATAAGGAGCTTGATGAATGCAAGAGAAGTGTGAGGATTTTTTAAATTGCTGTTTCCCCCTTTAACAAAAAAAGGGTTGGGATTGTTTTGTTTTGTTTTGGTCTTTTTGTGGGGTTTGTTTTTGTTGCAATTGTCTATAGACTAGCATATCACCAGAGAGACTTTTTAATTTTAAATGTGTCAGGCTGAGCTGTAGTCTGGAAAGATACCTGCAGGGAGATCCAGCATAAATAGATTTTAAGACAGAAGGTCACACAAACACGCTGCATTTTTTTTTTCTTGTGTTGTCTAGGCTGTGAAGTTCTGCAAAAGTAGGGAAAATTTTAAGGGTCTTCTTCAGTTTCATTCAGTCTATTTTATGCAGCCTCTTTGAAATCTTCATTCTGTACTGCTTTCTTGAAGAGAAGGAGAAATACAGCCACAGATTTCTATTAGGCAACCTAGCCCAAGCCAGCTATACTTTCCCCCCTATTAAGTACTGTGGTTAAACATTAAGTGGAAGTGCTTCCCTACACTTGCTTGCTCAATGTCGTTTTTCCTTCTATCTGTCCTGCTTATCACTCCATGGTTTTGGCTGCTTGTTCCTGTCCATATCCTTTAATTTGTGATAGCCTATTTAAAGGTACTGAGCACGGGCTGAAACCAGCAGGCAACTGGGCAAAGCAGGATCTTGAAGCTGGCACTGCTGCTTACTGAAGCATGCCCTAGTATTTTGAAAAGGTTTACTTTTTTCTTTTTTTCCTCCTAAAAATAGCTGGTAAAGTGGTGGGGAGAGTTACCAAAGCGATAACTCTGAAGCCCCCTAATTAGCAATCTCTGAGTTGCCCATAACCCTGATGCAATAGACCAATCTAATACCCCCCCATAGGTGCAATCAGTGTCACTAAGCAGCCTCTTCAAATACTGGCAATATGTAATATATGAACACAGAAACCTCTGAACTCTTACAGTGAGGGAAGGATTGCTTTATATATCAACTAAGCTGATACAGAGCCTTTTTCATGACAATCTCCTTTAGCCTTTTCCATTCTTTGCATTGGCAGCTGTGTCCCTGTGGATGATAAGAACGAAGCTACCTGACTTAAACCTTTGCCTCAGATGAGAAGTTCATAATTCAGACAGAGCAAAATGTGGGCTGGGCTATTAGTCTGTATGACTGTTTTGAACTGATGAAGGAAGTTGCTTTTTGACTTCATTTAGAATAATGTGGCAGCAGGTTTTAGAGAGATAGAGGCTAAACAAATTTTTAAAATGCAGTATTTAACAGGTAAATATGTCTCTGTTCTTTACTCAGCTCTATAATAATTACCAAGATCTAGCAGTTAGTCCAATGAACAGGATATATTGGGTTGTATTTGGTTATTGAAAATAATTATGTGATTCAGTCTTGTGCCTGAAGTTCTTGGAATTTTTCTTTTTCTTTTCATCATATGTTTTGATATCCTTGTGAAGGTTGTTCAGGGCTTGTTTAAAATATTTGCAAGGATGGAAATGCCAGGCCATTTGTGAACACTAGTTCCAGTGCTTGACTTACCTCTTTGTGAACTCTTTTTTAAACATAATGTCAGCATTTCACTGGTTACAACTTTCCATGGCCCCCAAGTACTGTAATGTGCACCTCCAAGAATAATCTGGTTGTGCTTCTGCAGTGCTGGATGCTAGGTAGTTAAATACAGCATGACCATCAGCTCTCATTAAGTGCTTTTTTCTAATGTGTCATGCCATCGTACATAAACTGCAGGAACCAAAATCTGAATAGTTTTTACTTGTTAACTTTCAGCATTGGAAGTCTGATTTCGGAGTGAAAAGAGGGACTTAGTTCTGACAATCTCCCATCTACCTCAGCAAATAGTCAAATTGAGCTTGTAAACTATATTCAGACCTTATTAAGTGTTAGTCATGCTTGAATCATTTAATTATTTGGACATGTAGCCTTCCAGTCTGTGTTACAAATTTGGAGAATTTGAGAGATCAGTTAGGACTTTTCAAGTAGATGTTGTTACCAGGTGGGAATTCTGTGGTGTATGTTCTAGAGTAGGTTTAAATCTCTTAGGGAGTTAATGCCCATATTGGCTCTGTCTTTAGTGGTGCTGATTTCTACCAGTAGCTTCAAACTAGCAAGATGGTATCTGTTTATAGTAAGCCTGTTTCTCCAACATGTTTTCTCCAGTTGGAAATACCAAACATCTTAAGAGCTGTGTAGAACAACATGTCACTGAAGCAATAAATATTGGCCTTCGTTCAAAATACGATAGCATTGAAACTGGAACTATGCATGAGGAAAGCAGAATTTATTTTTAAACCTCAGGGATTTTGTTAGGGCTACAGCTTGGACTAAAGGGAGATGCTGATCATCTTAGTCCATTCTTGTACTAAGGCAGAATTGAGCATTTGTTTTCCCCAACAGAGGTTGTATGATCTGTTCCTAAAATATATCTGTAATGGGAATTAAACCATCTCTAACTCTTCTTTCGTACTGCTTTTATTTGAAAAGTCCACTTCTTTTCTTTCCCCAGTATATTCTAATAGGTACAGGTCCAGCCAATGCCATTCAGTAGTGGTTCTTCCAATGAACAATTAATATCTGACTTGCACATGCTGTAGAACAGCTGTTAGATCTCCATACTTACTTCTTATGTACTATAAGGACCCTGTTCTGTTAATCTTTCCTCTTACGTATTGTTTTTAAATCTCTTGACTTCGTTGATCAGCCATTAACAGTCCAAAGTATGTCTTTTTGCGTACATTTCTCAAAACTGGATTGTTTCAGCATATACTTAGTAGAATATATAATTTGCACATGTGAATTTCCTTATCAATGTGCCTCTGAACTGGGTGTTGCCTTCTTTTATATATTAACGTTGTTAATGGGTATAGACTTCATGATTGATTACATAACGCAATAAACTTTCCTATGTTCTGCTCCATAGTCTGTTATTCCATATTTTTAATGCATGTGTTATTTTAATTCCATACAAATAAAAATTCTCTTTTCAAGCTGTCTTCCAAATTCAGCAATATAATTTAGAAATGTGATTCTCTCCTTCTAAGCATTTGCAGTTCATTTCATGAGTATAGTTTCTCTTCTATTATCGAAGTCTTGATTAAAAAGTACTGACTAGAATTGGGCCCAAGGCAGACCTTTGACTTGAAAAGTAATTTTAGTTCGATAGTGTGTGAATTTCTTCATATATTTTTCAATTATTCATATACCTTGCTTCTCTCATCTTCCATTGGTTGTTACCCTTAGAGAATAATTCCTTGTTTTGCCACCAGTCTCAAAAAACATCTGTTCTCTTTTCTTTCCTCTTTACCTCTTATCAGTAGGTTTTTTATTTGGGTTCAAGCAACCTGTAGAGGTTGATTGCAGGTGTGTGGGGTGGTTGTGCGGTGGTGGTTTTGTGTTGTGGTTTTTTGTGGGGTGAAGATTCTGTCTTTTCAAAATTGGGTGGCCAAAAGTAGGAGCCAAAATGTTACTGAAAAAGTAACAGCAGTGGTCCAAATGTATTTACAGGGAGAAACATAATACTTCAATTGGGGAGGGGCTGCATCAGTGTTGCCCCCCCCGTCAATTCCTATAACCAGTGGCCCAGTGACCCTCCTGATCTGTCACAGCACAGCTTTTTGGCAAGGCTTGTCTCATCCAGCAGCTATGACCTTCTGAGATTTCATAACCTTGTTTTGCTGTTTCTCAAACTTAGGGATGACATTAGCACCTGTGAGACTTTCTAGAGTCTGAAGACTTCCTAATTTTATCCTTGTAAAGCTAAAAAGGTGCTACAGACAACTCGCACTGTTTGCAGCGCAGCTTAATACCTTATTTGCAAGGTATTCAATTCTTCTTTTCCCTCAGTGAGTTTCCCAGATTATGGTTATGGTTTTTTGACTGGCACCAGAAAGGCCCAGCATTTTGCTGTCTCCATGCAGGACTGGGCTGTGCTCACTGCCCTACCTTTCTCCTCTGTAGAAGGGAGTAGCCTTGTGGCGTACTTTGAAGTTGTGACCCACTCTCTCCCTCCCTCTGCATGACCTCTGGCTGATGGCAGCCCCCTGAACTGCCCCACATAAGGTTTGTCCATCCCACTATCAAGCGCAACCTTGGGCTGCTTTAATTTATGTGTAAATTTTGATCAAGTTTAAATTGAAGTGTGTGCTGTTCCTGAATCAGTTGAAAATTCTACATGTTTTGCCTATCAGATTTTAAAGATCACCCTGGTTTTAAAGATTAGAAGCCTAAGATCTGTCACTGTCTTTGCTATGCATTGCTTGCTCAGTCTGGTCAGGTGATGTTGTTTGCAGATATTTGCTGCATGCAGCAAATTCACTTCTTTCTTACTTTTACAATTCTTTTTCTCCATACATACAATTCCCAGTGTTTGTTGTGCACTGACTCTTTTATTGCACAGTGACCTGCAGTTTCAGTAGTTGACACTGCTGAATCAGTGCACTTTCTGTTTCATTTTTATCTCCAGACTTTCCCAAAAACTATGCACTACGTTTGAATAATCTGAGTTTTATGCTTCTTCCTCTTCATACTACAGTGACAATTCTTTCTTTTCCCACGTATTTCCCAGTGATCCTCGTCCTTTCTTTTAAAACGGTGCCATAGTTATTTTAGTCTCTTTTTCCCTGTGAAGGTAAATCATTTATAGATCACTTGGACTCTAAATATGTGAACTAGTAGCCTTGTTACTAGGCCTCAGCTCATTTCTCATTCATATTAAGGCTGTTATTCAGAGCGTAGGGGGAAATACACATTCTCAGAAAACTACACAGATTTATATAATACTAGAATATGTACTGAAAGAATGACTTTCCACATTAATTTTATCACTCCTAGCTTGACGTAATACAAGAAAGTCATCTTCTAGTTCCATTTTGTTTGCTAGCTGTACAGAATTATGGAAATTTTTTTTTGGTCAAACAAATGCCTAGTTAAGATTTAAAAAGAAAAAACAAAACATAATGAGTGAGGTCACTAATTATAAACTGGCAGAGCTTCAGTTAAGTGAATTCTGCTAAGAACTTTTCCTGTCTGGGCTCTGGCTTCCTGTCTCAGGCTTAAAGAAACAGCATGTGTATTCTAAAAACCCACTTGTCCTTGTGCCATGCATGCTTTTCACTTTAAGACTGTTAAAATGATTTTTTGGACCTATTTACTGCCATAAGCAGCAAAGCATTACCTGAGACTTTCCTGAAAACCTTTGACTCTCTCTGGTTTTAAACATATTCTAGAAAGTTGTCAAATCTAGCCTGTGTTGGGTTTTTCTTGTTTGCAAGGTAAATATGACATCAGGCTTTTTAAGAACCAACTTCACGGGGTCACCGCTCAGATTGATTAGAATACTTAATTGTTAAATTTAAAGGAAAATTTTCTGTGCTTTATAAAAACAGTAGTAGGTTTTGTCCTTTATTTTTTCTTTTCATCAAGATACCAGTAAAGACCAAGTGTTTGACAAATAAAAATGCGTGTCTCAAAATTTAAATACACTCTGGAGTTTATGGGCTATCACAGGATGTTTACAAGGATCTTTATAGTTCTGTAAGAGGTAACAGTTTGCTTAAAGAAAGAGGCAAAATACCCTCAAGAGAAATATACTTCCTAAGAGGTAGTAGTCCAGAAGGTTTGGAGTGTAGAGTGATACTTTTGACACTGGACAGTGACAGAAGAGGTAACCTGGCTCACTGTGCAAATGAGAAAATTGTCTTTGTTTACAGGCTGACCAGAAATACTTAATTTAGGGCCTCTTGTGGTTGCATCCAACTGCAGGTTTGCTTTTGCTTTTGTCAGCAGCAAATCTGAACTACTGCCATGTGAAGGCTGCAGCGGGGTAGCTTCCTTCTAGTGCACCTGAGAGGGGAGTGGCATAACAGAATTCTTAAATGTGGATTTTCTGAGGTGAAATATTTGTATATTTATTTGATAGTGCAATTTGTGGTGATGTGTACACATGCCAGTAGAAATATATTTGAGATGACATGGAAAATGAATTTAATTGTGTCTAACATTCAATGTGTCTAATATTACCTGCCCCATGAAATTCCATAAACTGATGCCCAGTTCTGGAATGACTGCTTCAGAGACTCCTGCCTTGTAAATTCACAGAACAGGATGGCTACTGATGTAATATATATCCAAGCTAATTGGGAGCTTTTGTGGTCTAGAGGTAATAATACAGGTAGAATCCTGTAGGAGGCCTGTAGTCAGTGGTGTTCCCCAGGGAGCAGTACTGGGTGCAGTCTTACCCAACTTGTTTGTGAATGACCTGGCTGAAGGGATGGAATGTACCCTCAGTAACTGTCCTGACAAAACTGGGGGGAGTGGCTGACACACCTGAAGGCTGTTCTGCCATTCAGCAGGATCTTGATAGGCTGGAGAGTTGGGCAGAGAGAAACCTAATGAGGTTCAACAAGGGTAAGTGCAGGGTCTTCGACCTGGGGAGGAATAGCTCCAAGTACCAGCACAGGCTGGGGGCTGACCACCTCAGGAGCAGCTCTGTGGAGAAAGACCTGGGAGTCTTGGTAGGTGACAAGTTGACCATGAGCCAGCAGTGTGTCCTTGTGGCCAGGAGGGCCAATGTTATCCTGGGGTGCATCAGGAAGTGTGTGGCCCGCAGGTAAAGGGAGGTGATTGTTCCTCCCCCTCTACTTGGCCCTCGTGAGGCTACGTCCGGAGTGCTGTGTCCATTTCTGGGCTCCTCTGTGAGGGAAAGACAAGGAGCTGCTGGAGGGGGTCTAATGGACGGCCACAAAGATGAGTTGGGGTCTGGAGCATCTCTTATGAGGAGAGACTGTGGGAGCTGGGCCTGCGTAGTCTGGAGAAGGGAAGACTGAGAGATCTCAATAATGTATATAAATATCTAAGAGGTGGGTGGGTGTCAACGGGATGGTGCCAGACTCTTTTCAGTGGTGGCCATAAACTAAAACACAAGAAGATCCACCTCAACATGAGGAAGAACTTCTTTACATTGAGGATGGCAGAGCACTGGAACAGGCTGCCCAGGGAGGTCATCGAGTCTCTTTCTCTGGAGGCATTCCAAACCCACCTAATGTGTTCCTACGTAACCTGCTCAAGGTGACCCTGCCTTGGCAGGGAGGTTGGACTCAATGATCTCCAGAGGTTCCTTCCAAATGTAATGATTCTGTGAATAGATAATAAGGGGGTGTGTGTTATTATATCTCAGTTAAATGAAATATGCTTCAAGCAACATTGTTTGGTTTTTATTGTCAGTATAATAGGCTTTTGCCCACAAAATTTACTGGGCAGGCTATAGAATCAAGTGTTTGGGGTTTTTTTGCCTAACTTAGGGAGAATTCAAGTTCCATTGCCTAAGTCTGCTGCTCTGAATTAATAACATGAGTAAATCTAAAAGGTAATAATCCCCATATCTCTACTGTAAATTTAAGACTCTATATAAATTTGATAAATTTGGTGAGGTATTTTGTTATTTTGTTGAGACTTTTTTTGTTTGGGTTTTTTTTTTTTTGCATGTTACTAAAGGTCGGGATAATAAGATATCCTGAGGCTGTGTCTGTTAAGTATATAGAAAATCCCTACTTCTCAGCTATTCTGTTGTCGGTCATGCGAGGGATCTAAGATCAGCATGAAGTCATTAAGAAAGCTGTTTAGGTTGGTTGTAAGTGCTACAAAAGTATCAGGCTGATCTAAATCCCTAAGTTTTATAAAGACAGTTAATATGCTGTGAAGAGTAATTTCATTCATGGATATGAAGGGCATTTGCTGCCTCTTCTGTTTCTTTTAGTTTTCTCATGATTTTTCTCAGGTGATTATTGAAAAATTCAGTCTGGTAAGAGAAAGGCTCAATAGCAAATCATTGAATGATTTGTGACCTACAAAACTAAGAGTGTTTCAAAAAGGAGAAAAAGAGATTTTGTCCACTATTTTTTGAGAGAATCTCCTCATCAGGCTTTCCCATTACATTTCTTAGATTACTTTTCTGGGCCTTGTTTCAGTACAGAATATAAATAAAATAGATGGCTCCAGCTGGGAGGTGGAGCCATCTTGTTTACCTTACAGAATGTAAAGTTAACAATTTTATAAACTTCTTCCGGTAACCTGCAGTAATTAATTGTAGCATTCCTGAGATTTCAATTTTTGGCTTAAAATAAGTAAATGCCAAGGACATAGTACTCTTTCAGTATCACATAGCCTGTCTTATGTTATGGATCATGTGGGTATGCTCTTTCTTACAGAGATTTTTTGCTCATTTCCAGTAGGATTTTTCATTAAGGTCACTGGCATGTGTGATTTTTCTCATAATTACAGTTGCATACTTCTGATAGTTAATTGCTTTATAGTGCAGGTAGTTTACCATACTCTGATCTTTCCATGAAAGAGCAAATATTTCTTCAAAGTTCTATTTTGTATTTTTAATAAAAAGTTGAATTTTACTTGTGAAGATGTGGATGTGTTTTAGGGGGCTTTTGGAGCACCTCTGTCTCTTTTTTCATTTAAAGTGAGTTTATTCTTTTACAGTAGAGGCAAATACTATGACACTGTTCTATGTTTGTTGCTACCCAAACAAAAAAAAAATTATCTGATACCTCAGAACTAAGTTGAGAGTTATGCTTTTTATTTGTCTATGTGTTATCTTCACTTTTTCTGCCCTCCTGTTTTAGCTTTTCAATACAATCCCCATAGCGTGGGTTTGGGTTTTGATGCTAATAGGTTTCTCTTGGGGTTTTGGTCCATGTTTTTGGTCCTTACTGTGTAACAGTTTTTCACTTGCTGTGAGGTGAAAAGTCATAGGGAATGGTAGTGGGATGGAAATGAAACCTGCAGAGAATGTTACTCTTTGATTTCCAGATTACTTGAAAGGATTTAAGCAGTAAAAATCTGAAAGACAGCAAGGAACGCTATATAAGAGTGCCATAGGCTTCACTGAGTGCAAATTTCTGTACAACATTTCCTACTTTGAAAGCTTATTCCCTCAGACCTGCCTAAGTTTCCTGAGCAGAAGACATTGTGCTTCATCTGATGCTTGCTGTTCCTCAGCCCCCTTTTTCTGGCAGTCAGTTTTATCATGAAGGCCTACAGAAGGATGTTCTTTGTTTTGTCTTGGTTCCATCTTTAAAATATTTAGATTTCTGTAGGATGTCAATATTTGTGGTTGGTTTATATTTGTTTTTTTGCTCTTGCAACCATTGTTAGACATTTTAAATTGTGAAACAGATGAACAGCTAAAACACAAATATTTTAAAGTTTGGAGGGTATTTATTTTCTTTGTCTGTGTATCTTTCTCCCAAAACATCGTACATTGTTACAAACCAAAGGAATTCCATAGACAAACACTGTTTTACCAGATGGGTTTGCCTGAAATACCCAGGATTCTGTTACATTCATTTTATTGCAGTTGTTACCAGCACAGCAGAAGTAATATTCTGTCCTCCACTATTGTAGTGGTTAGGACTTTCCTAACCTTGGTGCTGCTGTAATGTTGCTATTCTTACCCTCTCATGAGGTTATGGTCTGGCAAGTGTATTTCAAGTTGCACTGGCCTTTTTTGCTCTAAATCTCATGTATGTGTTCATGGACTACTCTTAAATGTTTTATTTGTTTTATTTATTTATGAAACTTCAGCACTTGGAACTTTAAACAGATATGTGAATACTCAATTTGAATGACTGATTTTCAAAATATATCAAGTTTGGGATGAATGTATATATGCTGAAAAATGTCTGTGTGTTTCTTATTGTTTACATTTGATTAATGCCACTTTTGCTGTTTTATAGTAGTACTTACAAATGCATACTTTGTCATATTTTGTGAAAGAAAATACATCTTTAAGTGGTCATATTGTTAAATTAACCAAGAAATGAGTCTTTACAAAGAGATAACAGCTATTTTTGAAATATAGGTTATAGATGTAAATTAGACGAGACAATGTTAAATTACTTTAATGAAGTTTAATACTAAAATCCACATAGTAAAAGAACCAATTACACTGGCAAAAAAACCTCTACAGAAACTGAATTTAACCATAATTGATTCTTTTGAGTCATAAATACAGCTTTGCTAAGCAGATGAGAAGGAACACTTTTCAGTGCAAATTAGCATCTCTTAGTATGATAGATGAAGGAATATCTTTTCCAGGAAGAAACTTTTATAACCAAAAAAAAAGGCTTACAAAGAACTTTGTGTCTGTGTGTGTATGTTCACACAGGCTAACTTTCAATGCAATGTCTGATGTTAGTTTTTCATTGCAAGTGTAACGGAGTCATTGCTACACGTCACATTTGTTGGGGCTGGATTTGTTCTTAGCCATCTTACTTTTGCAGTATTTAAACTTTGTGAAAGTGCTGAAACTTTATTGGCTTGAGTTTTTTGCCTTTTGAAAAGAGGAGGGCCAAAAACCTCAAGCTCTTTACCTATTTTCCAAACTTAAATTACTAGAGAGTAAAGGAAAGGAAAGGAAAATGTCACTAGCAGAAAGTTCTGTAGTAAGTATTGGGCTTGCATCAGAGGAAATTACATGGTAGAAATGTCTGGGATGTCAGGAATTCCCATATCCTGAGAATGTCTTGTGTTGCTCTGCAGTTTGCTTTCTGATTATCTTTGCTGTCAAAGGCAGTGCAGCTGATAATCCGCTCCTCACACAAGCCTTTGTGCAATGATTTGCAATTTAACAGAGCTTTGACCTGTGTGTCAGAGATGTGCTTTTGCTATCATGTTATAATCCGTTCAGACTTGGCCACCTTTTAAGTCTTTCTAAAATGTTTGGCTGTGTGCACACTCGGCAAAACCCTCTTCGTTTTTTATCCATTACGTTGCCTACACTGAACACAGTCTGGCTTGGAAGTGAATGTAACGATGCCTGCAGATGTTTCCTACTAACATGATGCTAACAGCAGAGGAAGCAGTCTCCTTTTCAGTGAACAGATCTCCTCAGCATAGAAATAGACATCCTTAAAAAGATGTGGTTTTTTGTTTGTTTTGTGGGTGTTTTTTGTTTGGCTTTGAAGTGACTGAGTTTTGTAACCAGCTCCTTTTGCCATGCGATGGCTGGACCGGGAGCAGCTGAAACTCACTCTGGGCAGACCAGGTGGGGAAGGGGCTGCTCACCAAATTGCAGCCAGCTGTGGCTGCCTCTGCTGGCAGACAGCTCAATGCTCTTTCTGCTTCAACTCCTTTCCCCTCCACCTCCTTCCTCCTTGCTGAGTTTCATCAGCTTTTTTAATCTTTCTCTAATGTAACCCTGTGCTTTGCTGTACAGGGGTGTCTTTGTGCCCTTGCTGTGTCCTTTCCATGCCTGTCCTGCTGGGAGCCCATCACCTCCTGCCTGCCAGCCTGGGACAGCAGCTGCGAACTGGCAGAGGGACAGAAGCACCACCAGCCTGGAACACCCTCCTACAACTCTTGTTTAGCTACCGAACACCCTTGTGGCTCATGATGATGTTTCTCTGACAAAATATTCCTTGATTTAGGGGGAGGGGGAGAGGAGGAACCTGAAGGCGACTCAAGAGAGAACTGGCTCTGCTTTGGCTGGGTCTCACGGAAAACCTGATTTCCCCCTTCCTTCCCCCATATGCTTTGTGTATCGGTAAACTTCCAGCATTCGTGAGTAGCTAGTAGCACTGGGCAATGCTGGACAAAACAGGCAGTTGCAGAACCATTTTAAGTCCAAAAAAGGAGAAAAAAATACCCTCAAAAATTAACTGTTGTCATCCCACCTCAATAAATGCAGTAAGTCAGGGAAGCATGGCACTCTTGAACTGTATATGTCCACTCTTGCTATTGTTTTATCAGATAGTCCAGACTCCCCCAACGTCAGGGGAAAAGTGATTTTATTATGGTCCACACTTAAATGCCAATGTATTAGGGGAATCAGACTGGCTTTGCTTCTCTGTCTGTAACCTGCCAAATTCTAGTTTAACACCAAGCATTGCAGAACGTCATCTCAGACAATGATTCCTAGAGTTAGCCATAAACTCCCTTGGGCAGTCCAAAAGGTATTGCATAAAGTTTATCCAATAATAGCACCCATATTCAATTGAGATAGTATTTTGGTTGTGCTGAAACTAAGGAGATTAGCAGTTTCCCCTGATGAATGGCTGTTCTTGTTCCTTACGCTTGAAGAAAAATGGAATTGTCATTTTTAATCTGATCATCTGGAAGTTTCCTCTTACCCCAGGCTATCTTTCTCATAATTTTTTTTAAACTGTTAGAAGGCTATCATTTCTTGTACCCGGTCACAGAGTCCAGTCTTCTGATTTGGAAGTATTTTACAAATAATGTGTAAAAGAAAGTAATTTTTACATCACTGAGATCATTGCAGAAATGATCATTTCAGAGTGGAGACTACAATCCATAGGAACATTCTTACAAAGATCTTACATAGCGTGAGACCTTAAGCTTTATGGCAGAGGTACAGATACGTATATTGGAGTTGTGGTTGTGGCTTCCCAGACAAACATTCAGGCCTCTCCACAGAAGAGGATTCTTTCCTTCCAGAGTTCATTCAAGGACACAGGCAGAGCTCTCCCCATCAGGACTGAAAGTAGCAGTTAGCTGAGAATCCAATTGTCTCTGTCCACAGTTTGCTAATCTGCACCTGATACCATGGATCCAGGTACCTTGTCTTTGTATTCCAGCTTGTTGAAAGGCAACTGCCTTTAGGTCAGGGGGAAAAAAAGGCAAAAGTGCTACATAGTGTGATCACATATGCATCACAGAATATTAGGAAATAGGGTGTTGGAAAAGTCCTTTGTCATCTAATCCATCCTCCTTCCCCCCAGACTGCTCTGCAGATGCTGTTGTTTATTCAGTCAAAGTGTTTTCACATGCAGAGGAATCCATCAGGGTCACTGAGAAACACCTGTAGCTCTGGGGTTAAAGAATGTGCCAGCTAGTAACTGTTGTGTCAGTGTGCAGGCATAAAAACAAGGAACTGCAAAATGGAGGTACATTTTCTCTGAGGGTCATCTGGTGGAACAGAAGGTGTTCTAGGCAATGTGATAGAGTCAGAATGCCATCTGCTTTTGTAGATGCCCTCGGGACATCAGAAGTGTTGATAACTCTAGCTGGTCAAGGATGTAGTGGAAAAGAGTTTTATGAGTAAATTTTTCATTGAAAATAATGTGCATGTCTCTGGAGATGCTTGGTTTGCTGTAGAACATTTTTTTGTCTGTGAGAACTACAAAATGGGGGGAATTTTTGCTTTCAGTGTCTGGCTTGAGTTAACTTGTTGAAGTGTTTGGTTGTATCAGAACATTATAAGGCAGCTCTTGGGCATATAAGGTGGATTGTAACACACAGCAGTGGATGTACATTATTTTAAATGGACTGTACTTCACTTTCTTTGCTTATGAGTCCTGGTTATTTGCTTTGTTGTGTAGTATGACTGTACAGGGCCATCCGTGCTAGCTCACTAAGAGAGCATATGCGGGACAAATGCTTTGGCTTTTGTAGTGGCATCCTACCAGGAGAGGGGGTGTTTCTGGAAGGAAAATAATTGTTATAAGTTGTTGTTTCCAGTTGCTTTGTAACCACTGACATGTAGTTTTTTGAGTTACCAAAGTAGAGTGAAATCACTGACAGACCCTTTCAAAGGGTGATCTAGAAACAGCACAGGCCTGAATTCAAGCCACTGATTTCCCTTTTCCACAAAAAGAAAACATATTTTGAATTAAATAATTTCTGTCTTTCAGTTAAGCATATGTGGGACTAAAGTTACGATCAATTTTAAATGTAGCATATAGTGCTGGGTTCTGCTCCAATTTTAACCTTCCTCAAGGAGAATCCGTTGAGTTGACTGCTGTGTTAGTGTTGGCAAATTTTATTGTTTCTTTTTTATTTTTGCTACAAGTAACATGAAGACTATGGATTCATGTTCATACACCAAAAGAATTAAAACTACTACGTTAACTCCAGTAGTAAATGCTAAAATTATATTATTCCTGAATGGATATGGGCAACATTCCTTTTAACAATAGAAATTGCAGCAGAAGTAAAGCTTTGAACAGGGAAGAATAGAATCCAATTTACAAATTACTACAATTTATTAAATACACATCTGACTTTGTTTTGAAGCAGTATTTTTACTTCAGAACAGTTTGAAAACTGTTACATAAAAGGAGTAAATCTCAAAACAAAAGAACCACCTGTTTAGGTTTGTTATGTTTCTAGTTTATCCTCTGAGCCAAAATCCATTATTTGCCCACTTCTGCATTTGATTAATTCCTACTTCATGGTCATCATAGTGGGTTTTCATATGTTACAGGGAACGTGTATAGCTAGATGAAAAAGAAAGGGAAAATTTGAACTTTAAATCTTAACCATCCTAAAAGGAAGGGAAAGGCTTTGCTTGCTGGCTGGTATGCACAGTGAAAGACTTGTCTTGGGGAGAAGCAGTTGGGAGAGAACACCCAAGGTGCAACAGTGTGAGTCTTTCTGTGGAAACAAAACTGTTTCATGGGCTGATAATCACAGAAGCATTTAGGTTGGAAAGGGCCTTTAAGTTCATCTTAACCTAGCACTGTCAAGTCCACCATTAAGCCATGTCTTTAAGTACCACATCAGCATGGTGTTATGGCATGTGAAAGGAATGTGTTTTGCAGCGAAATCTACTATTTACCATAGACATTAGTTTAGGAAAACCTTTCTTAACAGCTTTAGAGTCTGTATCCTTTGCACTGTTTTCCGTGTCCTTCAGAAGACTGACAAAGTTGGCAACTAAATAATCCCAAATCGGCTTTTTGAGTACACATTGCACTAATGTAATTCTCAGAGATGTCAGGGCGCTCTCTAACAACATTTTCTGGGGGCTTACTGGAGCATTTGTTAGACAGATTTGTGAAGCCTCAGCTTGAACTTTAGTCCCTTTTCCTCTCGCTTGTTGACTACTCTAGCATTTATTGTAGTCAAAACTCTTGCTGCCTGGACCTAGCAGGCAGGGAAGTCCCTGCTTGTGAAGAGGAGGTGATGAATAGTCACACTTGTCTGGCTGCCCCTGTTCGTGCTTCATCCCACTGCAGACTGTGGCAGCCTCAGCGGATGTGTGGCTTTACCTCCCACCTCCCACTGTAGCTTGTGTCTCAGCGGGACATCCTGTTCACATTTTCTTTCCGGGGACAACTTTTCTCGTTCCTTTTTTTCTCTAGCTAAGCACTGAGAAACTACAAATTGATGGCAGCAATGAAATGGCACAGATACCTGCAACAGTTTTTCTCATGATTTTTTGGGAGAGTTTAAGGAGTTTACATCACAGGCTGTTTTCTACAGTAAAAATAAACTAGTCTACAGATATGGTCAAAAGTACAAGTCACATTATGTTTGCAAAAGTGGTTCCCAGTCAGTGTATTTTGTAGGCACAGAACTGAAATGTTAGAAGATAGATTCACAGCAGGAAGCGGGTTTTAAAACACTAATTGTTATTTGCTAGTCGTTAAACTGGAGAAGAATGTGTTGCTGTTATCTTTGGACATGGTGCTTTTCATGTTACTCTGTTAATCCTGTCCTCTTTCCCCTACCTCTTCCCGATGAGTTCCTGGTCAGCGGCAGCACATGGGAACTGATCAGGCTGAAAGTTAACCCAATGCACCCTGCAAAAATGTTTGGCTTGTTCCTGCTGTTACATTAGTTTTGTTGGTTTTTGTGGGGATTCTGGCATGTCTTCATTTGTTTATGTCAGTTTATTACTCATTTCTTGACACTTAGTCAGAAGTTGATATTTCTGTCCAAATAATGAGCCTAGAGTAGGAAAACACTAATACTTTTGCCCAGATATTCAGCGATAGTTGAACTGTATTTAATGGTTTTTTGTAAATTTGGTTTAGGATCCCATTTGTCTTACTCGAGACTGGGAAAGGGAAAAGCAAAGGAGGTAAAAACACATGTAATAGTTTTAAACTGGAATTTGGTTGAACTCTGGAATGGTTCAGCAGATGCATCAGTGGATGGAGGGATGGTATTAAGGAACCCAGCTGCCTTGTGTCTGGGTTAGGCAGAAATACCTGCTATAAGTGACTTGTTTCTGATGTGGCAGGCTATACAAGGAAGAAACAGGGGAGTGAAAGGAAACACATCTTACTTTTGATGTTATGTAAATCAGATTGATACTTAAGTACCTCAGAGTAGTTCAGTATGTGCTGCTTGGCCAAGTCACAGGAGCATGCTGAGGCTTATGGAAGGAGTGATCTTCCTGAATTTTCCAACTAAACAGAATGTCAGTCTGCTGGCAAGAGCAATCAAGCCCAAGGACATACATGCAGCAGACTTCCTCCTTGTAGCAGGAATGAACTTGGTTACTCTATTTGCAGTGTTGGTCTGATATGAGCCAGGATGTGATTGTGCTGCTTCTTGCTTGTAGTCTCTTACCTGGTTTTGTGGAGTGAGAGGTGGGGTCAGGAGGGGAGTAATCCCTCTTTGAAAAACAAAACCCCCATTAATTCTTCTAGAAATTTTGGTAAGTGTATAATTTTGTTTAAAAATCAATGAAAAGGATGATCCCACAGCAACATTTTTCTTCATTGTGGTGATTGAAAAGAACAGCTTGAAAATACACTTCTTTGAGATTGATAGCATTTTAACTGAGCTGTGAGAGGAAATATCTGATGGTGTGGTATCTATTGTGATGTAGCTGGACTGGAAAAGTCATCAACTATCATAACTAAAAAAAGACAAGGTGTTTATGATTGCAAAATACCAATATGTTGATGTATAGATAAGAACAGAATGGAATAAGCAACAACTTTTGTTCCAGTTAACTGTTAGTCTTAGGGCAAATTAGTGATATGGTGACATATTCTGAGATCTAATGGAGATACAGAGTTTCTTATGACTCTGCGTATCAAACTGCCAATGACAGAGAATGTCCACAGACCATCCTTATACAATAACCCTGAAATTTTTGTTGCTACAAATTCCCACTTTTGAGTGTCAGTACATTTTAGGATTTTTAGGAATTAAAATTAATTTTGGATAGAAATTTTTTAGTTTTAAACAGATTTCCAACTTGACAGAACTAAGAGTAATTCAATGTATACAGTTGCGATGCTGAGGAAAATAGGGTTGCTGCTGTGATGAGGTTATTATTTTTAAATCCTGAAATTTACATATAAGTATATATAATAGGAAGCTTCTGATTCATATTTTGTAATGGTGTGAAACTGAAAAATATTGGTAAAATATATTCCAAGTAATGAGTGACCGCTTGTAAAAAGATGAAATTTCTCTATCGTACCCAGTATGGCTCTCCTGAGTATTGCTTTGGATCTCCAGTAGGTTTTAACTTCAAGGACACTTTTGAAACATGACTTTGAGAGCAGTCTTGTTTATAAACAGAAATAAGCTGAAGAGGTTTAAGGCTGCCTTTTTAAGAAAGTGTCTCTTCCACCTATATCTGAAACTACATCATTACTTGGGAATTTTATTACCCAAGGTGCCTTCCAAATTTGCTAGTCTTTAAGCAAGCAAGTCTCAGAGGTATGTCACTTAGTATGATACATTTCCCATATGGACTATCACATTTGTCTGTTTCTCCTTTTTTATTGTCAGTCAGCAGTCTTGCCATGGTCAATCCTTTTAGTCTGTCATTTGTTGTATGTACAATATATTCATACCCATTATAAATATTTTTCTCGTTTCTTATGGCATGCTGGTTTCACCACTAATATTTTAATTGACTTTGTAGCTTACACTACATCTCACTTTTGGTTTTGGTCTAATTCTCCTCTCTCTTTTTTTCTTTATCACTAGAAAAATAATTTGTATTTAGCATCTGTAACTATGAGAACTTCAGAGTTTTACTTTGCATTTCTAATACCCGTTCTTTATCTGTTTTAGCATCTCCCTGTATTCTTCCCAGTGTTCTTTACTTCCTATTTTCTTGTAAGTATAGCACATTCTCTTTTTCCCCTCAGTTTCTGTTGACCTGTTTAACCATGTGGAGTTAATTGAAGCTACATCTCACTCCTGAAGAAAATAATTCAATTACTGTATAAGTTCAGTTTCATTTTTACACCCTTTCCTTATGCCTGGGGTATCTTGCTATTTGTCCGAAAAGTATTTAATGCAATATCTTTTTACATAACACAGCTATCTAAAATTGCACAGCATTCATCTTAGTAGAAATTAAATTTCAATTCCATTCTGTTTGTTTAGTGGTTGGAATCTGACATGAACAGGTGGGTCCCTGGCAGGTTTCAGGAAACAACCAGTCATGTAATTCATCTATCATTCTGTCTTATCTATGACATGTTTAAATGGTTTCCAAGTTAAAATTGAGCTCACAATTGTGGCTGCTTATGTACTAGTCCCATTATTTTTGTGTACACGATCTTTGCTTTACTCAATAGTAATTCTTCTGTCTTTTGTGTAGTGACTCCCCTTGATATTTTTGGTTTCTCTGTGTGTTCTTAATGGATTGTTTCCTAAGGCAAGATTCAGCATTGTAGGCTTCTACTGTACCTAAAAATGTTCAGACATGAACCACGTCTTAATAAATAGAAGTCTGAGCACAGCTTTATGAACTTCCTGCTGAACACATGAGGCTTCAGTGCTGGACTTTGGAATTGCAGCAGTGGGAGTTGTAACAACCTGCAAGCCCAAAATTCAAATGGAGATTTCTGTTTTTCCTTTTCCCTGCTTTTTCAAATTAACAGGTTGTGGATCTAAGTCCTTCCATGAATTTGCAGTGATAATATATTTAAAAATCTATGAATATTTGCTCTTGAGCTGTGAACACATCAGTATGACTCCTGTGAAAAGATGTGCTCCTGCCTACATCACTAAATAGTCAAATAAACAGTACTTTCCTATTGCCAGCTGCACAAACTATAAAATTCTCTCTGAGGCCACTGCACACTTTGATTTAAAGTATCAGACATGATACACTTTGTTCTTGGCTTTTGTGTAGCAACAGGCATTATGGTACCTAACTAAACCTCCCTTGGTTTTGGTAGGGTTGATAGTAGGTGCTAAGTCCTGCTCTCTGAGACAGACCTTAACTGGTTTGGCTTTTATGAAACTTGTTTGGAAATTTGCCTTAAACCACATGCTTTTCTGTTGGTTGGTTGTTTTCTCTGCCACAGATGTAACTTCCTAATTTCTTGATTTTTTTCCCCCCCTTCAAAATTTCAGCCTCCTAGTATTAGTCTTTGTAATAATTTAGAAGCTGTGGTTTCATGTTTATACATTGGTGCTGCTGAAACAATATGTCCCACTTAAATACCACAATGCTAATTCTGTTGCTTCTTTAGCTGTCTCTTCTGTCTACCAATAGTATCATTGTGGGTACTTTTATTTTAATCTAGATACTTATAATTTCTGTAAAGAAAAAAAAATCCAGTACTTCATAAAAGCAGATTCTTACAGGAAAAAATAGCTTTCAGGGATGGGGACCACCTGTAACTAATAATCCTGGCTTCTATATTCCTTGCTTTGTAGCCTGAGGGAAGCCGCTTTGGCAGTTCTGAACCATTTTCTATGTATGGCAGCATGTGTTAACCACTTAATTAGTGGTTTATGGACTTATCAGTTCAGGTTTTTTGTCTGTGAGATTTTTCCTTTGATAATTTGTTCATAAATATGACAAGAGTCAATGAAGTAGAAAGCCTAAGGTCTTACATAGACACTTAACTGCTTTGCTTTCCTCAGCAATACGAAGAGCATGCACCCAAACAGAACCCGTGCATGTGATCCCTCCTGCTGTGTAAGGGCAGCTCACTGCCTCCAGCCCTTCCAGCTGCTGGCTGAGATGCCTTCCCTGTTCACTGCTTTCAGCTGTGGTTATTTCCTTGTGATTTATTACTGGCATGTTTTTGGGGTGGGGGGAGAGGGTTTATTTATTTATTTACCACTTGAATGCAAAATTTGATGAAAACTTGTTCTTATGATGGGCATTTTCCCTAGACTTGTGGCCATCGTCATGGAATGGTTTGGGTTGGAGGGGACCTTAAAGATCATCCAGTTCCAATCCCTCTGCCATGGGCAGGGACACCTTCCATTGGACCAGGTTGTTTAAAGCCCCATCCAGCCTGGCTGTGAACACTTGCAGGGGCAGGGCATCCACAACTTCTGTGGGAAACCTGTTCCAGGGCCTCTAGGCTTGTTCCAGCAGATCCATGTCCTTCTTGTGCTGGGGGCCATGTTCAAGGTCTTTGCTGTCTCTGCAAATCCCAGGTGTGGAGAACCTATACCGTTTGTACTGGGGTCTAGATGTGGGGCAAAATGCTGTGAATACAAATGCCTCCTGTGTTCTAGTAATTGCCTGCAGTGATACAGGACAAAGACTAATTGAGGGAGGATGTCATATTTTTTCCTCAGGCAAAGGATCTGATCTGAGTTTTACTCTTGATAGTCTCCTGTTGTTGACTTCAGGACTTTCTCTGAGGGTTTTTTTGGTTTTGTTGTTTTGGTGGAGTATTTTGTCATAGATTAATAATAATAATTATAATTTTGGATATGCTCCACGAGTTCTCCAGTTGAGGCGAGTCCTCATGTATGTGCTGATCCTATCTAGTATAGCCAAATAACAGACAGGAGAGACAGATTCAGCTTGAAAGCACAGGTTGTCACTTACTCCTTTCCATCATGCCTCATTTCAGCTGTTGCCAGTAGATTGTATTTAGAATATATTCCTCTGCAACAGTATGAAAAGGCAGATTTGGCAGGGTGATAATGTTCTGAATTACTTTTTCAATTCAGAGCATCTGACTATCCAGCGCCTGTTGCATGGGACACCCAAAGATACTTTTCATCATCGTGCTTTTAATGTCCAAAATATGGGGAAAACTGTTGTAGAGATTGCTCTAGAAGCAATTTGTGAATGCCTCTTTAGATGTAGTCTAAGTGTCAGTTGTGTGTTTTGCCCAAAAGCAGGGACTTTTGGAAATCTTTTTAGCTGCAATCCTTAACTCCTCAGTGGAGACTACTTTCCATTGAGCACCTCTGAATTAAAAGTAAGAACCTACTTGGCATGTGCATTTCTGAATGTTCCATTCCTCAGAGGACCCTAAAGCTGTGTTTACACTTCCCCAAGACCTCTAATCTTCTTTTCACCCTATATTCTCCCACTGGTGCCAATGGCCAGCTCTTGCTTTTTGCTCCACGCTCCTTCAGGCAGCCAAAGTGGTCAAGGAGTTGGCAGCTCTCTTGCTTAAGTGCAACACTCAGGACTAAATACCCAGCACTGCAATGTTTAGTTTTTCACTTGATGCTTTTGGGAACTTCTTAGAAAAGTCAGACTCCTCTTTTGCTCTTCCCCTTCCCACCCCAGCCAGTTATTTCTTCCAAGGTCAGTAATTTCTGACAAGAGGGTGCTGCTGCAGAACAGTTTGCCTGTGCAGGAGCAGCCAGCAACATTATGTATTGCAGGTCTCTCAAGTATGAAATATAGCTGGTGGTGTTAGGGCACACAGCCCTGTGCCCTTGTGTAGTGGAAGATGGCTTCAGGTTCATTTGCCACCTCTTTATGAACCTCTTGTTGAATATCCCAGAGAGGCTGAGACAGCTTCTATGAATAGCAGACATCAGATAGTGGCTGGAAAGACGTGTGTACCTTCTTGAGGTAGTTACATAAAAATAGAGGTGCTTTTTTCCAGCAGAGATGCTCGTTCCAGCATTCTGATCTCCAGGTTTCCTGAAAAGTTTAACACATGCACATCAGTGTCTTGAACCTCTGAAAGTCCCGAGCTTTCTCTGTCTACTACTTTTCTGCATTGAAATGCCAAGCGGTTTGGGGAGCTCTTGCAAACTCTGGTATTGGATGCCTTGTCTATGTGATGAGAATTAACCTGTCAATTAGTATTCACGTTTGTTTTCAAAAAGAAGGTAAATGAAGGTGTTCTGCCAATATAGTAGTGTAGTGTTATACATACCTATTTAAATTTCATTCATAATCCAGCTAAGATATTTTAGAATGTTTTAATGTCCTTACAAGTATTATATAATGTGTACCATGGCATGTATATGTTTGTAAAACTACTGGGATGTCTTTTGGCAGTATCTGTTCTAGAGGAGCCTTACATTAGGACATTGATATCCCACAAAAAGAAAGCCATTTTTCACATTGCTCTGGGGATTGGATTAAATTGTGGTGAAGCGCTCTTAATATAGAATGTGTTCACCTCGGGAGTTAGTGTGAAATAGCTGGGTATACTTCAAGTTTAAACCTTAGCCTATTTTGCAATAGCTTTCCTCTGTAGATGAGCCCCGAGAGATGTCCTTGCTTAACTCACAAATTTTAGAGCATTTTGAATGAATGCTGTGGTATCATAAACCTGCAGCTCCAAAAATATCAAGATAGAAGAGTTTTCCCTTGTGAACTGTTCCCAGTATTAAAAGACCTCAAAAAGGAGTCTGTAACCTGGGAAAGGCTTTTCTTATTTGTACTTTTTCATGAAAAAAAGAGAAATGAAACTAACTCTTTGCTTCCCACATCAAACACTTTGGTGCATGCTACTGTGAAATATGGCTGGGATTTATTGACTGGAGTAATACTGGAGGCACTTAGGAATTTTTCTATATATTTTTTCCTTACAACCATCTGAAATGGTGAGAACGGTTGTGCACTGTTTTCTGTTTGTCAGTAGCATCTTGGCTATAGATTTGGTGGAAGACAAATCACTCCAAAATGAGGCTAAAGCTGCAGTGGAAGGGGAAAGGAGAACAGTTCTAATTTATCTTTATGCATGATAAAGGAGAAAAAGAGTTTGCTTACCTGAGAAGTTTTTCTTACTCAATTTTTGATGAAATAATAAAAATGGAGATGTATTTGGAAAACCTTTTGGAGTTGTTAGGAGGGGGACATCTTCTTTCCACTGTGAGACTCTGGAAGGTTTACTTGATATGTTATGCATGAAAATGCACAGTTCCTCTTCAAAGACAGTAAAACTTAATCATACTCCTTAAAAGATATGTTGCCAATTTATGTATTACTGATGTTATCCTTGTTGGTTTTATGAGCATGGTCTTAGCAAATCTTAGGTCTAGTGTTTTGTTATTCCCATTTTTTAACATATGTAATTTTTTTTAATTTCCACTTACACAATATAAAACCGTCAGGCAAAGGTAAACCTGTTTAACTCAAGGGTGAAGAAATGCCATTTTCTCTTGTATTGGTTGCCCACTTCCAGTAATAGAATTTTATGTTCTGATTAGTTGCATTTTTGGTTGGCATTATGAGTTTATCTTCACATGGATGCTTATGCTCTGAGAAGGAAAGACGTTCAAAAGCAAAAATAATTAAATGGCCTATAACCTGCTAAAGTCCAATACGACCATTTGCTGCCCTATTCCTAACAATATTAAAATAATAGATAGATATATTTGATGCTCTAAGTAATCAAAGAAACAGAGAAAACTATCTACACAAGGAGGGGGAAAAGGCTGCTGTAGACCATATTACTCTAAATGTGACATGGCAGTAAAGATTAAAAACTAGTTTAAGATGGAAAAACTTGAAAAATTGAGTAGAGAAATATTACTGGGGTACATGTATGTGTTTCTCTTCTCATGTTAATTTTGTCCACAACAGCAGTGTCCTGTAAGAAATGTAGGTTTAATAGGAGCAGTGTTTCCAAGTGACATTTACAATTAACACCTATACAAAATATATGGAATATATAGTGGAATTAAACAGCATGAGAAAAGGACTTTTTAGGAGTTGAAGGTAGACATTGACAATGAAGCCTGCCAGCCACTGCACGACTGCTTGCTGCTGAGCTGTAGTTTCCTATTGCTGATGTTCCACCAAATTCTAACATCATAATTTGCCAGTTAATCTGTTCTTAAAACCTACAGTCCTTGTTGTATTGAAATGTGACATATTTGCAAAAACAACAGAAGGTGGCTGAAGAACATCTAATGGTTCCCTGTGTAACTATTTCCTTGAAACAGAATCAAAAGTGGTTAACATTATTTAGCAAGGATAATGGTATAGCACACAAACACTCCCTCCCTCCCCACAGTAGGAGTTTTGAGGAGGGTATCAGCAGGAGGGTGTTGCAGTGATCATCAGCCTGTAATTTGAAGAAATGTCCTTTGCCCCATCCCCTCTCCTTCAAGGCATCTTTGGGGATGCTGGGGTATGCACAACTTATTGCTGGCTGCACTGTTGGTTTGTGCTCTGTATTAATGTAACAGCGTATTCTGGAAGGAATTAACTGAAGTTGCATCTTTCTTACGTAAGTGATCGGCACATTCTGAATGCTCTTTCAGAAACACAGAGCAAATCAGGATTTCAGGTGAAATGTACAATAAATTGAGACTTCTTTTTCTTGCAAATATTTGTAGTGAAATTTCAAAATAAGTGGGACTTTTGTTTGATTTGAAAATGTGCTATTGATATGCATACTCAAACAAAAAATAGGCACATACATAGGAGGTTTAGAACCCTCATTTTTAGTTTCTCTAGTCTGTGCCAATACACTACAATTCTAAGATATTTTCTGTGTAATTGCTGAAGAAGAAGTGGAAAAAACACTGGAAACTCTTCTGTATTATGTTTGCATTGTGGTATCGCTGTCTGGAATTCCTGTCTCATGTGAAATATTTGATGTAGTGCAGAGTTAAGACTGGAAAAACTTAACAGTGTTTACAGTTAGAGATTGCTAATACATATGACCGTGTAACAAAACACCTCTGTTTGGAGGCAAAAAATTAAGTGTGAGGCAACCTGCACTGGACAACTAACATTGAACTCTTGTGGATTATATATACAGGGTACAATGAAGAAGTGAAAGTGTAGAAAGGACTTAAGAAAAAATGTAACTTACTGTTACAATGTAATGTAACAACTGTTAAAATGTAACCAGTTCTTAATAATTTTTTTTTCATTGAAAATTCAAGTTGTTTTTCCAATCAGTTTTCCAGATCATGTTGTTCCCTGTCTGGTACTTGAGTTGTAATCAGTTAGAGTTGCAATTTAATTTTTACAGTTAACACTTTAAGACATTGCTGCTGGTGGTGTTTGTTCATTTGCTTATTCAAGTGGGATGCTTCTCATTAACCCCTTCATCATTTTGTGTAGGAAAGGACATAAAGTGGTGCAGGATGGTGTAGGAAAGACATGAAAGTTCCCGAAGCTCCTTGTGAGCTCTGCAGGCTTCTGTGAAAATACTGAGTGATTTCATGATTAAAATGAGAGCTGACTTTAAGTGCAGATGAATGCCAGGCATTGAGGAGGGGATGAAACAGGCTTACATACCAAACTGTGTCTGTGGCAAAACACGAAACAGTGACTGGTTCCTGGCTATGTGTTGCTGCTCAGGAAAAGGGCGTTGGGTTTGTTTTGGGTGGTTTTCTGCAAGCATCTGTTCAGTCGTAGTTAAAAAAAAACAAAAACAAACCCGATACTGAATATTGTGTCCCATTTTGGGCCCTGTTCCGAGAGTTAGTAGAAGAGGAAGAAGCATGGAGAAGAATGGCAGGCTTGGACTGGCTTCTGGAAGAAGAAAAGGGAAATAAAATTGGGGCTAGTCAATCTGGAGAAGGGCTGGGATGAAAGGGATGAAGAAAGTCAACATGTATGTTCCAGAACTCGCTGCCAAGAGATACTTCAGAATACAAACTCATAGTGGTTTCAAAAGTAAATTGGACAGTCCCATGGGGAAGAAGAATTAAATTACATGGGGTTTGGTGCAGCCTATGATTCTGGGCATGCAAATTTTAGTAATTGCTAATAAGTTTCTGGTGGCTGGAGTTAAAGAAAATATTCAGACAGTATTGTTCACACCTCCCGCGTTCTTGTGCTTGTTCCTTAGGCATCTGTGCTAAGCCTTTCAGAAACAGCATACTCTGTCAGTCAAACCTTTGAATTAAGATCACCAACACGTATGCACCCAGAAAGAAGTGTGCAAAAGAAGTTTGGCTGGTTTTAGAGCATCTCTTTGGATGTGTCCCAGTATTGTTGCAGGGAGGGGAATATTTGTGTTCAAGGTTTGCTATGTAAGCTAAACTGAACTTCTCAGTAATAGTGAGGCATGAATATCTTAGAGAGGTGCTTGGGATTTTAATTTTGGATTGTTGTGAAGTTGAGTGTAACTTGTTTTGTTTTTAACAAAAACACCTTTGTTCTGCCCCTTTTCCAAAACCAGTATTTTGTGTCTGTCCTCCTTTGGATAAGACCAGGTCCTTTCTTATCTGTTGCTCATAGCTTTAGGTTTTTTTCCCTCCAAGGGCAGTTGCATGAAATTTGCTGACACCAGGTTTCGGTCAGCAGCTGCAAGGCAAAGTAGTCCTCTTAACTTCCTTTTGCATCTGTATAATGAAGCTTTGGCTTTGTCCAGTAGTAGTACTGTCTTCAGCTCTGAGATCACATTGTTAACAATTTGCAGGTTGAAAGGTTTTTATATAACTATAAGCTATTTGTTTATGCCTTAAACAGTTCTTCATTAGTTGACAATATTCAGGGTAAACTGCCTTTTTTCCAAGTCCTTACTTATTTTTGGAAGCTCAGTTTGAAAGGAGAGGGCTGTGGTGTTTTATCGGTGATATACCATCTCCATTAATGTCTTAAAATGCAGAACTGCTTCTGGTTTGTTACAAAATGCCATTTTAAAATATTAAAATATAGTTGTAATTGTTCTGAAGATGAGTAACCTTAATGCAAAGTTTTCCTGTGAGAAAATCTGTGGCAATACAGTTGACTCTCAATTGCAGTTTTTTATTTCTGTCCGTGTTTGCTGCGACATGTGTTCAAGACTGACCAGCAAAACCACCTTTGCCTGTGTACTTACAAAATGAAATACCGCTTTATGTCTCTGAGTTGTCCCTTTGCTTCCAAGGACCAAATGCCAAGAGAAAGAGCCCCCTGTGCTGTCAGGTATACAGGGTCCCAAATTTCCACTGGTAATGACAAACATTAACAAACATCTTTTAATGCTTTCAGTGCCATTTTCTGATCTGTACTGGCTGGCCAAGTCTCTCTGTGCAGAATTACGGTTTCTAAAGCTGACAGATTTTTTATTCCAGTCTAAGTGTCCTAGAAGTGTGTTTACATGATTGGAAAGAGGAGCCTTCTTCCTCTGAACTGCAGTTGTCCCTTGCTTGTGGTTTGAAACTCCCAACTATTGATAAGTGTAGACAGAGTTTATATAAAAAATCAGACGGTCTCTTGCTAGTTCAATAAGCATGAAAATTGGCCTGTGGTGTTTACATCTTGATCTCTCTTGCTGGAAGTTTTGTCTCTCAAAGTATATAGTCATCGTCTCTTTCATCTCAAAAGTAATTTTCTGGTATTTGCATATGTCTTTGGAAGCATGAGTAGTGGGAAAATACAGGCTCAAAGGTCTTGCACAAGTTTACTGACTCGTTTTGGCTTAGTCTGGTCTATCCTGCTCTCCCAATTCTTTGTTTTTCACTACAGCCAGGACAAAAGACAAACTTTGGTCAGGGTTTAAAAATCAGAGGTGATTTTAGTTGTTTTAATTTACATTTCCTATGGAAAACCAAGCCAGTGATAGCATTTTGTCATGTGTTCCTAATGAAATATAGGGTGTTCCTGCAAATTCCCTTTCAAGACAATTCTCTTAAAGGAACGTAATTGCCAGAATTTGGTTTACAAAAGAAAAAACTTGAAAGCATTCCTCATCAATTTCATATTTAGTATACACCAAATTTTTATTTATTCTACTGAAATGAAAAAAATGAATTTTAGAAGCCATGGATAATTTGAGAATAAATGTGAAAATTTTGTGACAATATAAATACTAATTTTCCGTTTCATTTTGTTCATCTCTGTCTCTAAAACTGATCACAAACTGAATCCAGTTTCTTAATCTTCACCTTGAACAGCTAAAAGATTCTAAGTTGTCTTGAACTTCTTCACAAAAAGTGAGATGATGAGAGGATTAAGTCACTAATACAACAAGAAAGACCTTAAAAAGTAGAATAAAATCTTACTATTGTATAGATCCTTGAACAGACAACTTGCCAAATTAATCATGAAATATTTATAAAATATTTATTTTAAAATATTTGATATAAAAGCTTCATTTATATCCAGAGACAGTTTCTGAAATATAAATAGGAAAATGTGTAATATTCTAAATTTTAATTAAATTTAGTCGATTTTCTTTTTGTTTCTCTCATACTTCATATGAGTCAAAGTAAGCAGCACTTGAATACAGTGGAAATATCGAGATAGTGGATATTCCAGTTACTTAAGTGAGCCTCTTTAATGTCTTCGTTGGACCGACAAGTATTTGAAGTATGTTGCAGTTAAAACAAAATTTGAAATAATTTAATTTTAAAATATAACTTCTCCAGAAAGATAATGACAAATTACAATAACATCTAATTAATAACTTACTAATACATGGTTTAACTCTGCTTCTTAAGACATCATATGCATGATGTTCTGAAGTACCTGCTAGTGAGATAAGGGCAGTGGCTTTCCAGAAGATTTTAGATTCAGAGCTCAATTTTCAGGAAAAGTCTTTCAAAACTTTACTGTCTTGGACTCTAACACAGCGTCCCAATATTTTTAAACCTCCTGCCCTATGCATAGTCCATTACTTCAGTATGAAAAATTCTGTGGAGATTTTGCATGGAGACCTAAACATACAGATGGATTCTAGATCCAATATGTTCTCTTATTTTCTCTAATGAATGGTAATATTTGGTATTATGTTTCTAATGAGGACTACAGAAAAACCTGTCCCTTCTGTGACATGAGGAATGGCCTGTTTACTTGCATGCCTTCATACTCTGTGTAAGGAACTGGGAACAAGACCAGCAAAACTTAATGGTCTATTTGCCAATTCCAATAGCAAAAAACTTTTAACATGAGAAAGATCTCATTGTCTATGAATCCATTAAAATATCTATCACTGCCTGGGTCTTGTGCTCCTCTCAAAGAAGTATAGTCTGTATTTCTTAATTTCCATTTTTCTTTAAAGACTATTATGCTTTTTATGATCTTGTCAATCAAGTTCTTTATCTGGTTTATTCTAAGTGTCTTTTTCTTCTTTGTAATAATTTCTGATGTTTGAAACAAAAGGTTTTGCTTTCTCTTAGCAATGTTGATGCTGTTAAATGACTTTAAAATCTTGGAAAGGGAGAAACCAGACTGTTGACCTACTGAAGTGCATTGGTATTAGGAACATTAAATACACCTTCCTCCTCTTCTAAAAATAAGTATATGACAGTTGGTCTGTTTGGCTTGTTCTAAATGTATATTCTCAAAACGGTAAAATTCATTTCCTTAATTCCTTTGTCACTTCAATTTTGCTTTGTGCACAGTGTCTGTTTCAGTAATTTCCAGGGGACTGAGTGTCATATTTACTGTGTGTTCTTAATATGAGTTGCATGTTTTCATGCCAATGGGGATTTTGAGATGGGTGAGCTAATCAAATGTAATTGTTCTTGTTTAAACTATCTCCAGGTACACCCACCTTTATGGAAGCATTAGCAGCCAATGGTACAACCAACATCCAGACATCTGTAGCAGGAGTGACAGCCAGCAAACGAAGGTTTATTGATGACAGGAGAGATCAACCCTTTGATAAAAGGCTGCGTTTCAGCGTGAGACAAACAGAGAGCGCGTACCGGTACAGAGACATTGTTGTCAGGAAACAAGATGGATTCACACACATTTTGCTATCAACAAAATCATCTGAAAATAATTCATTAAATCCAGAGGTCAGAACAATTCTGATTTTGGGAGGGGAAGGGGATTTGAAGTCCTTGCCTCATTTCTGCTTGTTATTCAGGCACAGACGTGCACAAAACACGATACAGGTTCTTACTTGCAAGATGTTATATGTACATTTGACTTTGTGTAATTCACTTGCATTTAAAAACTCTGTTATCTGACCAGGTTGATGTGTATTGTCTTTTATAAGATGTGCAGTGATTTACGAAGTGCAACTTGAAAAAAGCTTCAGCCTCAATTAAGGTTCTTTTTTTTTCTGTACTGGTTGCATATGCCATCTGCTGTCCAAATTACAGAAATGCTGAATGAGTGCTTTAGTTACAGATAACATCTAATAGATCTTTCCTTAATTATTTAATTATCTTAGTCTAATTACATTTTTGAAATGCAAAGCTTCTAATGCGTTAATGTTTTTTTTTTTTGGATACTGAAGAAAGTTAACTTTTCTAATATGATGGTTGAGTGGATTGTAAGGAAAAATTAAAGATGTTGAAGAGTCTCTTAGGGGGATGAAGGGAAGAGAACAACATGCTACTTTGTAATGATGGATTAAAGTGATTCTTATGAAATTTTTACTTTTCAGGTAATGAAGGAAGTCCAAAGTGCACTGAACACAGCAGCTGCAGATGACAGTAAACTTGTGCTGTTCAGTGCAGTTGGTAGCATTTTCTGCTGTGGTCTTGATTTTATTTATTTTATACGACGTTTAACGGATGATAGAAAAAAGGAAAGCACTAAGATGGCAGAAGCTATTAGGTATGTATGATTATCTTCAGTCATCTGATGGCTATTCTTCATCATGTGGCCTGGCTTGTTCCATCTTTATTTCAAAAGCCTCTTATTCAAAAAGATCTCAGGCATTCACCTGTTACATTATAGCGTGCAGCACTTCTTTATGCTCCCTGTCCCTTTCTATTTGGGTTGTCATTTCATGCATTTTTACTTTTAAAATTGAACTATGAAAACTGGGAGTATTTTAATACTCCTCCAGCTAAAACCAATATTAAAATACTTCAACAGCCATAGGGTTTCAGGAAAACAAATTTAATACACCTAAATTCAAGATGTGTATTGAATGAGTAAATTGATATAGTACGTTCAGAGCAGTGGAATGATGGATATTTTAGAGGAGTAGATTAATACTGGTGCTCATCATCCCAATGCTAGGTGCCAAACCTAACATGTAAACAAAATGAGCTGAACTACTACTAAGTAGAAGAAAATATATGGAAAAAAAGTACGGCTCTTGGAGGCACGTTTCAACAATACAAACAAGTACATTTGAGCACTGGTCTTGAGATCCTGGTCTCTTACATGCTTCCAGAGTATCTGTATTCTTTCAGAGCCCTGTCTTCTGTTGTTGGTATCAGTAGTCATGTTTCTAAAAAAAGGCTATGGACATGTAAAGCCTGTTTCATTGGAGGCACAGCTGGTTCATAAAGATGATTATAGTTGTTTTTATCAAAGGAAATTCTTTGGTTATTTTATGTAAAAGTTGCTCATGCAGTGACTTCAGATGTGGCCAGAAGCTCTTAGCACTGAGCTTCTATCACTATTTTAATTTGGGCCCTTCTGGAAACCTGATTTTTCATCTAATATTCATTGTTAATAAAATGGGCAAAGGTAACTTAAAAGACCTATGAACACACCCCCTCCCTTTCAAATAAGGTATTTTTCATATATATGCTAGAGATGGTCCTCTCTGAGATATTCAGACATGATTAAAATTATTTTAAGTCTCTGGATGGGATGTTTGTATGATGACTTGCATGAGATGGTTCCAGGTTTGGATTTGTTTTTTGGCATTTAGCTATTTCAGTTCACTAGAATGAGTTAAGAAGCAGTGTGATAACCTTTAGTGCTGAATGCAGTATAGTAAAATTGTCCTGTTTTGCAGAAATACAAAAATATGTAGCACAGGGAGCAAACTTTACAATCACATGTATATGTATTTGTACACACATGACTTTTTCCTAAGAAGCTCTTGGAGGCGTTACTGTTTGAGAACAGAGAAACATCCATATTTTGTGGGTACTGGAATGAATTGTCAATTTTGTTGACAATGAGGATGAGAATATGCATGTGTCACTTAATAGCATTGTACCCAGAGCATTACTACCAACCAAAAGAAGGGAGATGAGGAGGGGGAAGTTTACAGGTGTGTGTGATATGTGATAATAGAGCTCTACTATTTATGTTTGTTCATAATTATAAAAAGCAGATTTATTTGTTAAGAAAAGCTCCTCAAGGAAAATCATTAATGCTTTGCCCATCTTCATTTTTACCTTATTACTGTCACTTAAAAACACAGGTAAATACCTTGCACCAATGCTATATGTAAATACAGTGAGGACCAAGCTGGGCTGTGCCACAGTTGTGGTGCCCAGAGGTGAGGAAAGGCTGCAGCCTTATCTGGGGGAGCTGTGAGGCACATGAATGTACCAAAAGTGCCGTATCAGCTGGTGCTTGTAGGGGGGGTGTTAAATCTGCACCTGCTTAACTACTGTGATGTGTTGGGCTGGGAGCAATGCTAAGCTTTTACAGAATCAGAAAATGGTTGAGGTTGGGAGGGACATTTGCCGGTCATCTTGTTCAACCTGCTCAAGGAAGGTCACCTAGAGCAGGTTGGCTGCCACCATTTCCTGGTTTTTTTAATACCTCCCAAGACTGAGAGTCCATGACCTTGTTGGCTGCCTGTTTGGTCACCCTCACAGTAAGAAAGTGTTTCCTACTGTTCAAAGGGAACCTCCCATGTTTCAGTTAGTGCCTACTGCTTCAATGGGCACCACTGAAAAGAGCCTGGCTCTGTCCTCTTTGCATCCCCTGTCTTATACACGTTGATGACATCTCCCTGAGCCTCCTCTTCTCCAGGCTGAACAGGCCCAGCTCACTCAGTCCCTGGGTCACCTTGATGGCCCTTTGCTAGACCATCTGGAGTCTCTCTTTCACTGAGGAGCCCATAACGACACTAGGGCTGAGCAGAGGGGCAGGATCAACTCCTGCAGCCTCCAGACAACACTCCTGCTAAAGCAGTGCAGGATACCACTGGCCTGCTTTTCCATAAAGGCACACTGCTGGGTCAAGTTCAACTTGGTGTCCACTGGGAACCCTAGCTCGATTTCTGCCAAGCTGCTTTTCCGCTTGGCTTCCAGCATACATTGGTGCCTGGGGTTGTTCCTCCGCGGGCACAATGCTTTGCACTTCCCTTTATTGAGCTTTAGGAGGTTTTTGTCAGCTCATTTCTCCAGCCTGCCGAGGTCCCTCTGGATGGCAGCACAATCCTCTGGTGTATCAGCCTGGTTTTGTATCCCGAGCAAACTTGCTGAGGATATGCTCTGCCCCATCAACCAAATCATCAGTAAAGCTGTTGAACAGTGCTGGGCCCATCACTGGCCCCGTGGGATGCAGCACTTAAATTACTGGCCTGTGCCATGAGTCACCACCCTCTGGGCCAGCCATTCAGACATTTTTCAGCCCACCTCACTGTCTGCTCATCCAGCTCATACATCAACAGCTTGACTATGAAACTCTTACGAGAGACAGTGCTGAAAGCCTCGCTCTGAACTCTGTGTAGACAATATCCACCCCTCTCCCCTCATCCACCAAATAACCACCTCATTGTGGAAGGTTATCAGGCTGGGTTTGAAAGTGATGTTATTATGGAGTTAAATTATTTTGGAGTTTTCAAGGGCTGGTATATTTTACACTCTCGATATATGTAGTGAGTGCATGTTTCTGTTTCTCTTCAGGAATTTTGTGAATACTTTTATTCAGTTTAAGAAGCCTATCATTGTAGCAGTAAATGGCCCAGCCATTGGACTTGGAGCATCTATATTGCCTCTGTGTGACGTGGTTTGGGCCAACGAGAAGGCTTGGTTTCAGACACCATACACTACTTTTGGACAAAGTCCAGATGGATGTTCATCCCTTACATTCCCTCGGATAATGGGCCTGGCTTCTGTAAGTAGCTTGCAGGGTAGGGGCTGGCAGCTTCACAATTCAGTTGTGATAATTTATTCAGTGTGACTTCAAGATCTTTTGCCTTGCTGTGTTGTCTTTTTCTTAATTTTTTTCTTTCTCTCATGAAAACCTTTCATGAGAAGCCACCCTTTATAGCTTTTCTGCTCCATGCTCTTACAGCTTAGTCTGTGCCTGCGTGCACAGAACAGAAAGCAGGCACGGGGCTTAATCCCACCTTTGACCCTAATGGTGTCAGAAGGGTGATGTCCTGCGTACCAAGACACACTTCCCCAGCTGCTGCCTCGTGAGGACCAGCCACAGGTGTCTTGCATTCAGCACAGCACCAGTGTGACACGTGGTGTCACTGCACAGCACAGCGCTGTGGCACCAGCCAGGAGCAGTCTTTTGCCAGTACGCAAATAAGTGTTTTGGCTTTCATGCACTCCTAACAAAAAGCTATTTAAGAATCTCTTACCTACGTTATTTTCATGTTGCTTAGTGGTTTTTCAAGCTGTGTTCTTAGACCCATGTCCCATTCCAGTTTGGACAGTATGAAACAAGTGCTTCTGGCTATACCTTTTTTCCAAAATTGCTGTTTATTATAAAAGCCATTTTTTTCCCTGTAGGTATTTATTGATTTGAAAATATACATTTCAGTATATTAAAACACCAGTTTTAGAAGGTCTAATAGCTAATTGTGTCATATCTGGATTTAGTTATTAGAAGAGAACAGAAAAGGTAACTAAAATAGATTAATAGTTATAAGAGTATCTTTAATATCTTAGCATGTTTCAAACTACTGATTGTTCCTTTCCCTTTTTATTTGGCCATCCATCCATTCATCCATCCATCCATCCATCCTCGTCCTTTAAAGACTTGTGGTTGTTATTTTTCATTTCTTTAAAAGTTGTACAAAAAACATGAGCTCTTCCCTAGTGTACTCTTTCATGTGTGTTTGTGAATGCTCTCATTCTTAAATATAAAGATTTAAATTGAAAGCTTCCAGTGGTAACAATTCCATAATGATCAGTGCAAAAAGGGAAAGAAATCCACTGGTTTTGTACCTTGGCTCTCTGCAGCATAGCAGTGTCTCTATGGGACAAAGCTGAACTTTACTCAGCACATTTCATGAAATATGTTCAGAATCCATACTGAAGACTTTGATAAAGAAGCATGGTTTTTGTCTGTAGAAGAGAGAGAGAGAAGTCAGCAGGAAGATGTTATGAGTGAAATGCAAAACATTCAGGGGAAAAAAATACACAAAACAAAGAATTAAGGCCTCTGTATGCATCATAACATTTTCTACAGATGTATCAGTTCAGCAGTTGTAGTGCCACCCCTAACTCTTCTAAGCCAGACTTACAACGCGATGTTGTTAGCTGCAGCTATGTAAAAATCTTCCATTGCAAGATTGCTGGAAATACCTTCCATGTGGGGTCAGTCACCTTCGGTGGGTAAGCAGGTCTGTCTGTCACGGATGGGTTTCTTTTTTCACAAACATTTTCAGCTGTGGGATTATTACAGGAAATTTGAAGCCCAAACTTTAGGATTCAAAACTGATACCGTCTTGGAAATACCAAGAACTTTAGAAGTGTTCTTAAACTTGATTTTTGAGTTTTGAAAATAATCTGTAGTAGACATTAAGGTGATGTCTGTATGGGGAGATGTTGCTGTGTATTTGCCATGGAGTTCTTGCTCTGGTTGTCTGGTCTGAGATACAAAGCACAGGAGCTGTGTGATCACACATCACACACTGGGTTTCCCTGCCAGTCCCCAGCACGCTTGGCAGTATTTCTTATGCTTTTCTGTCTGTCATGAGGGATACACAGTTCCATAGTGCCTGTAGTCCACATCACAGCCAGCATCTGGGGTGGTTCAGAGGCCAGCTGCCTCCTGATCATAGTGCAAGAGAGCTGAAATGCTCCGTGGCCCCTGGTGCCTGTGGGCTTGCACAACAGGACCCTGGTGAGCCTCAAAGCCCTCACTGGAAGAGGTCCCAGTGAAGTTCCTCTGTGGAAGGAGACATTTTCTACTCAAAGTAGAAAATGAAGGTTGCTAATGAGAATCTTATATTAGTGAAATATTTTGATCATCCTCATTTCTATTGCTGTAGTATATTTCTTGGAAAGCAACCACCAAGTGTGTTAATTTTTACAGCAGATACAAGGAATGATTACAATTAAAGCTTGTTTAGCAGTTGGTCTCCAGCATATGTTGTGTATAGATCAAAAGTGAAGATGCCAGAGCAAGACATTTCCCTTCAAAAGCTGTCAAGTGAGAACATCAATGGGAATGCTCATTTCTTGTGAGATTTTATGCTAATGCTGTATTACAGCTGGCAGAAATAAGATAACTGCACCCTTCTCACTTATGGTGTTTCACGTTCAGGAGAACTCAGCAGTTGCAACTAGGTTTTAGGGGAAAAAAAGGTTTTCTAGCATTCGTTTTTATCCTTGCAAAGATACATGTGAAGAATATGTAGACCTGACTACCTGGCTTAAATGTTTGCCTTTCGTAACTGCTAGTTAGATTGACTTCACATTTTGATCTTTCATAGAAATGTTAAGTGGTTTCTTAAATTACTTTGGAAGAATACTTTTTCCCCAGCTACGTAGGAAAAAGGATGCCTTTTTTAGACAACCATGTGTACATCTCTGATTTTTAGCTAGTATTTTGGGTTATTACTATTTGCTTACATTCTGGAAAATGAGAAGGAATGGTTAATGAATCTTGTATATTTGATTTTGTGTTCACAGAAGGTAGAACTATAGGGTGTAGAATTTGATCATAGTGCAGCGATTTGGGTTTTTATAAACTAATATATGTGAATCACAGCCTTCCATAGTAACTGTGAGAGATGTGCTGATGGTAAAATCAAAGTAAAATATGCTAGGAAACTGGTTGGGTTTTTTTCTTGCATTCCTAATGGACTGGCAGTCAGGAGGCAAACTGCCAGTAGAACCCAGACTTTGTATTTCATTACAAAGGAGCAAATAAGAGACTGCAGAGTATCCAAATTGCTTCATGTGTAAAATGGCAATACCAGGAACATGGTATCACAGTAAATAATTAATTATTTATTAATTTAATAATTAGTTATTTGAGATCCTTAAATCAAAGTTGCTGAAATAATTACCAAAATTTCTAGTATTAAAAAACATTAAAAAATTCAGAATTTTTCCCTCAAAAATGTTACACCTGTCAGGTGTGTGTTTTAGAACAGCCTTATTTCCTATATTTCAAGAGGCAATAATGGGTTTGTCGTATTTTTCAGTGGAAAGAAGTCATTAAGAAACAATAACACTGATTTTTTTTTTTTTTTGAGGTTGACTTATTACTCTGTCTTTTTAATTTCTGCTGGCTGCTTTCATGCAAATGTCACTGCAAACAAAATTTAACTGTATAAGAAACTTCACTAAAGCTAGAATTAAAGTGGTTGTAGGACAAAGCTTTAATGGGGAAATTGGTAAATAGTGAGGTTCATGATGATTACAAATCAGAAACATTTACAGAACTAGAGAGAGCATCTTGTTGCATAGGATGTAGTACATGATTCTGTACCTTTAAACTGTGGGCAAGTTCTTTTAAGTACCGGGGTTTTTTAGTAAGACTGCTATATCAGATTCTGAAAGGATTTATCATTTCAGTATTGGACTCTTGAAGAAAATGTCAACGTTTATTTTCTGTTAATTTGGCCAGAAATTGGAATACATCATTATAAAGGGCAAGCTGATGTATTCACTGCTGTCTTACAAATTTGCCAGGCATTATAACCTATTCCCACATACACAGATAAGCAAGTCAGCAATACTGCAAGAAAGCCAGAGCTAACAAACATTCATGGCCAGGAAATGACAGAAGACATTTTCACATTTAACCCTTAATCATAGACATCCACATTTCAATAACTACTACCCTGGTACTGGTCAACAACAAGGACCAACCAGCTGTAGGCCAGTATTTCTTTTTTTAATTAAAACTTGGAAGAGCTGTAATAAAGCTATTTCAAAGAGTGCAGGCTTTTCTCTTATTTGTTTTGAACATTTTTCCTTTGATGAGTTTTGTCTCATTACATTTCATACCAGAAGTAACTTTTTATCCCTTCAGGCCAATGAAATGTTGTTCAGTGGAAGGAAGTTGACGGCGCAGGAAGCTTGTGCCAAAGGACTCGTCTCCCAAGTGTTCTGGCCGGGAACATTCACACAGGAAGTAATGGTTCGAATTAAAGAACTTGTCACATGTAATTCAGTTGTAAGTTTCCTTTCTCTTCTTGGATTTTTATGATTAGATGAATAAGAATTAATCTAAGTAGTATTAGACTGCATCTTGTTGTCCTTAAAAAAAAAAAAAAAAAGAGCCTTTTCATGAAACAAGGACTGCATAATAGTACAGCAGTGGTTTTTGACAAATTTTTATGTATTTTTTTTTGTTTGGGGTTTTTTAGGATTCTTTTTAAAGTTGCTATCTGACTCTTCTTAACTACAGTGTACTGTGGCATATGAGAAGGAGTATAAACCAGCACTGGATTTTTACAATATAATTTGGTATTAACATAGTTGCTGAAGTCCAGCTAGTCTAATCGACAATATAAACAGTTGCCCTAACACCTGCAGAGAAACACAGAAATCTTGAATTAGCTTGAGTTGTACTTTAAATTACCAAGGAAAAAAAATCAGTCTTTGACATTATGCTGGACTTAGTTTTATGAATAACACCGAGTGCTTGTGTGCACTACTGGCAGTTGCACAAGATAGTATCAAATAGTGGTAATTTTAACTTTCTTTTGAGAAAAGGTGCAGTACAAATTAACTGTTCTGGGCATTAGAAATTTTGGATTTTAAAAGCAAATTATTCATTTTCTAAACAGAAGAAACAAATGAGTTTTTTTAGTGTACTTTAAGTGCTCAAGAAATCAAGATTGCCCAGCTATTGGAGCAGTTTGGGGTTAATAGTGTTATGATTAGCCTTCACCAATATGGACTTGCACTTTTCTGTAGTTGTAAAACCATTTTTTTTTCATTGTTATTTTATGATTTTCATTATTTTCACACTTTCATGCACTTTTAAATTGTACTGGTATAAGGTAAAGGAAATTTTGTGTGATGCTACAAGAAAGATAACTATGAGAAATGTTTCTTACAGTCATAGTATGTCCATGAATTGGTAAGCTTAAGTTGATAATCGGCTTCAGGATTCATCCATATAAACTTGTTATCTACCCATAGAAGCCCATGTGGTGCTCAGTTCTTACACAACACTAACCCAACTCCCCCTTTTTTAATTCTGGCCTAGGTACTTGAAGAATCCAAAGCTTTAGTACGTAACATCATGAAGGTGGACTTGGAACAAGCAAACGAAAAGGAGTGTGAAGTTTTGAAGAAAATCTGGGGCTCAGCACAAGGGATGGACTCAATGTTAAAATATCTGCAGAACAGAATTGATGAATTCTGATGAGATGCCCATTGACACTGGAATTGTATTTCTTGGACATCAGGGCAAGCAAAATTTGCCCATTTAAAAAAACCTTATATAAACTAACCCCTTGCTCAGCTTGGGAACAGGAGTGGACACACACCCTCTCCCCTTTTATTGTCAAGGGGTTTAAAAGTACTGTATCACTTAAATTTGAACAAAACTCCTTTCTCCCTGATTGTTACATGCAGATATATACACACACAAGTGTATGTGTGTGCATGTATCTATGTCTTTTATATATATATAAAAAAATGTAATATGTGTGAGAGTGTGTATGTAGACACACACACACAAGCTAAAAAACGATAGAGTGCACTACCAAACATCTCTTTAAAAGCTCTAGTTTTTGTTATCTTTGGCTAGTACTGTATCAAATAGAGAACGAATTAAAAAGTGAATGGTGTTGCATTATTTTCTGTGTGGCAGGGAAGTCTGGAATAATGCTTTTCTTTTTCATGAGAATACAGAATTGAAACGGGTATTAGCCAGCCCTTGCTTTCTCTGCCCAACGAGTCAGATTAGAGAAAAGGCATTGTCTCAGAAGAAGGTTGAAATACCTCAAGTCATGGAACATTCTAAAATTTTGGGGCAACTAAACCCTACTATGCTTAAATCACACATATCCCCAAAAAGAGAGTGTGCTCAGGATTAATGCTAAGGAAACACTCTGTTATTTTTTGGGGGGAGGTATAGAGGGGTGGGAGGAAGGGGCAGGAATATGTCTGATTCTTACCCAGACAGCATGAAGAAACCACTGTCTCTTAGGGAAAGGGAATGAGGGAGAGCCAGAGGGAAATGGAAGGGGGAAGGAAAACAAAACCAACACAAAAGCTTGTTTTGCAGTATTAGTGAATCACTGAATATCTTATGTATGAATATCCTAAGTTATAAGTTAGTTTTAGTGGGTTTTTAAAAAGCCTCTCTGGGTTCTCTTTTTGTTCGGTTTTTTTTGTTTGTTTGTTTATTTTGTTTGTTTTTTTTTTTTTAATAACTACATAAGTGCTTCTGTTGCTGGGTGAAAATACTACTTTATATACAGTTTGGGTTTTGTTTTTGGTTCTTTTATCCTGTTTGCTGGTTTAATTGATGTATTACACCAAAAATGCATTTTATGTTCATAAATTTTAGGTTCACTTAGAATATATTATTTAATAAGTTAAAATTCTTTTGGCACACTATTAAGTAAAAAAAAAACCTCTTTAAAAAAAAAACTACCTTATATTAGATGTTTAATGTTCTTTGTCTATGCTTTTTTATTATTTGAAATATACACTATATGCAGTATGGTGTAAAAGAGTGCCCTGTGTAAATAGACCTATTTTGCATTCCTTTCAGGAGTGGTTATTGATTCCTGACTGCAGATATCTATTATTACTTGGGTATCTGTGCTTGCAATCTTATTGAATGTATTATGAAGAATGAAAAAGAAATCAAACCTTATTTTTGTACAGTTTTGAACTTTTTACTTGGAACTGACCCACCTCCCCTTCCCAGTGGAGAGCTGTACAGTGTGTAAATCTGCCTTTACCTTGGATTGGTACAGTATTTTTGCATCTGTGGGACCTACTTCTTTGTTCTAGTAGTTTGAACTATATATAAACTGTACAATCTGTAAAGTTTTTATAGAATAAATATTCAGCTGTGAAAACTGGTTAAATAAAACTAATATTTCTTAACACATTTTAAAATGTGGTTCTCTCAGAGAGTTGTCTTTTTCAAAGACATTTCCATTCTAATTTTAAAGTAAACTTGCTGAAACAGATCTTGTAAATTAGAGGCTTTAATATTTATGTTTTATTTTGTTTAAACAACTCTTAATTTCTTTCAAATTAAAACTTGAATATTAATTTATCGGTGCAAATTTTATAGATGTTTTCTCTTACAGGAGGTAGATGGGGAAAGAAGAGAGAGAGTTGTTCTACTTTTAATTATTTTGTTAGAGTTCAAACGAATGTTCAGTAAATGTTTCTTTGCAATCTCTTAAAAATAGACTGTTTTCCTTACAATAGTGGGGGTTAAGTTAGATTTCCTTGGTTGAATTTGATTTTAGTGAAAAGGAGAAGAAAAGATACGTTTACCTACAAGTTCTGTAATGTTAAACCGTGTGGAGTTCAACTCCAATTTATATAATTTATATAAATTTATGCCCTTTTCTGGCACCTTTAAGGGCATAGTGTTCCTGTATATATCAGCTGCGGGGGTATTTATGCTTTCTTTAGACATGAAAGAACTGTTACAGGAAAGACATCTAGAATTAAATCAATTGAAGGTACAGGCAGTTCAACTGAAAAAATAATTCTACTTCATTCATTTTTTTGTGTTGCTATCAGTTGGGCTGTTATGCTGCCTAAAGTTTGCATGATAAAATGTGAGTAAGTTGGTAACTGTTTAAATTCTTGTCTGACTGGAAAAAAGTCCTTCATTCAGGCCACTTCCTATCCACTGTCAGTACCAAACGTGGCACTATTAACAAATTGTGTTCTCATGCATAAATATTGCACACCTTTTGCCCATACACTGGACTACAGGAATACTGTTTCTTCAGGAAAATACTGTCCAATTTTTTTCAGTATGGGTCAGTAAATATCTTTTGGTGTGTGTGAAGTTTACAGTCAAGTCTAGTTCAGTCTCTGCAAAGCTGTAGTAGAATAAAGACAGGAACATTATAGACCTCTAATAACAAGCAAGAAAACAATAAATATTAAAATAACAAGCAAGATCATAAAAACTGACTTAAGACTTTTTTAAAATGAGTGTTTTCAAGGCTTTTCCTCACATAAGAGACAGGTCGTTGTCGACCGTGACTCGTTGCTGATGCTTGTACTGCTCTGCGTAAATTTGCAGTGCTGCATTGATAACCTAACCTGAAGCATCAGGTTTAGTCTCTGATGACTGAATCCAACTACAGTCACAAAGGTTCTCCCAAGCATGGGCAGACTGTGCAGCCACCATTACTTCTAAAGCTCCACGTTTGGGGTCACAGCCTCCCAGAAGTAGTGGTACTTCAAAATGGCTCTTCTATGTTAATTCTAGTGTGAATCTGGAGGATTTTGGAGCAGCACAAATTGTTAAACCCAGGTGCGATGCAAGAATATAGAAACAGTATCTTTCTAAATGAGGCTTCAGAGAACTTCCATAGGGTTGTTGGTTTTTTTTAAACAAGAAGTTTCCTGGTTTTTCCTTCTTCCTCCTGTTGAGTGCCAGTGTCTAGTCAATAGCTAGTAGAATTAGGAATAATGGTCCTGGAATATAAAATTCAGCCAGTTTTAGCCCTGCTCATTCCTGATCCCTGCATCTCCTGTCAAGACTATCCATTATCCTGATTGTATCACTACTACAGGATTTTCTTAATTCCTTAGGGAGCATAGAGACAACCTGTGAGGCAAGTGGTTGTGTTGGTGCTGAAATTTAAAAGTAGCCCAGGAGCCTTGATAATGCAGTGTAGGAGTCCTTCCATGCCATTCAAGTTCTCTTTCTGAAAAGACAACAGCTCAGGCATTACCCAAACCAGCAAACTGACGAACATTGCCACTGGACTGCACTAAACACTAAGGCTTTCCCCACGGAACTTCTATCACATTCAAGTTTATATTTGGAGGTAAATAAGAGAGGAAAGAGTAGCAGAGACTCAGGGGCTGAATGTACTTGGAGCTGTTTGAAAGCCACCTGTGTGCACTTAATCCCATCTTCTGCTGATACGTTACCTTGAGTAAAAATAGAAAGCAGAGCAAGGTCTTAACTGTGGGTAAACTGAGCTACAACAAAAGTATTTTGGGGTAATCTGAAGATCTAAACCTGGCAGTAGATTTTTTTTCCTTGTTCAAACGTCCTAATTTGCATGAATCCAGGATTTGAAACAGTTTCTCTGAGCAAGTCCTCTACTGGCTTGACAACATTGCTAAGAGGTACTTCGCTGTAGTTCAGAAGCTGCGCCATTATCATTCTGGAAAAAAGTTCAGGGCAATTAAATTACCTGTTTAGGTGGGATTAATTTCTTAAAGTCAGGGATACTTGAAAAGAATAGAAAAAATGTGTAATATTGAGCTATAAATTGCTTATCTACACTGATACAGTTCATACTTTACCCAAAGAGTGGATAAAATAGGACTTCAACCAGCTAGGGAATGAGGCAGCAAACAAAACATTTCTGGTCAAATGGGCAGGTCAAACTCCAATAAATGGAGCCAATGCACTACCTAGGTTTGTTGCTGGAAGTTAAGGCGCTTTCCCATTCATCTGGGACATGACAAGTATGCTTCTGGGAGTATGAGGAGAGAGTAGGAGGGAGGAAATGCCTCAACTCAATTACGGTTTGCCACATGATTTTCCATCCTAAGGAACTGCCAGTAGCTGTCAACACAGACTGTTACAGAGCTTGCAACAGAGTTGGAGTTGGCAACCTTCAGTCATGCAGCACGGGAGCTCAGTTCTACTGGAGATGGCTCAGTTCTGCTGGTGAATTTGCCGTTCCAAGGAAAGAAGCATTGAGAAGGAGAGCACCTGTATCTCAAAGGACAAGATCACCATGGTCCTGCCTTGTACTGCCCCTCAGATTTCTCTAGAAAATACTTCACTCACAGGTCTCTGCGTTCTCATTGCCTACCCAGGGGGGAGATATGACTGACAAAATCACACACCAAGCTTCCTAATAAACAAACCCCAAATGTAATTATCTCTTGAGGTACTCACAGGATGGAAAGCAGGTTGATGGGTGAAGATATTGAGGTGTGAAAATGAGAAGATGGTGATGAAATTCCAGTCCTCCTCATCCCTCCTGCACAGGGGAAAACACAACAAATAAGCAGAATTAGAAACCACCATAAAACAGTGTGTAGGAAGTAAAAGGAACTACAGGAAGAAGCAAAGGAGTGGCAGCTATTCTCCCTTAAGTCCTCATTCTTACTGTGCTGAATTCTGGAAGAGATAGAATCAACAAGAGCACCAGGTGGACATATACCTGTTCCACACAGTCTGGAGGACATTATCAGTACCTGTGTATAAACTCAGATTTTGAGTCTCAGGCCCTGGTCCTCATAGAGGACTTCAGCCACCCTGATTCTATCTCCTGGAAGGACAACACGGAGAAGGGAAGGCTCAGGCAGGCTCTCATCAATGTAAATAAACACCTGCCAGGCAGTACAAAAGAGGATGGAGCCAGGCTCTTTTTCCAGTGGTGCCCCGTGACAGCACTGGGGCAGTGGGCACACGCTGAAACACAGGAGGCTCCCTCTGAACAGCAGGGAACACTTTATTAATGTCAAGCTGATTGGGCACTGGCACAGGTTGCCTGGAGAGGCTGTGGAGTCTCCATCCTGGTACTCGAACTTCTGAACATGGTCCTGGGTAGACAGCTCATTATGGTCCAGCTTGAGCAGGGTGGGTGGGACCAGATGATTGCCAGATGTACCTTCCAGCTTCTGTCATGCTGTGAAAAAACCCCAAATGCCAACTTGCATTCATTTTCCAGCTCTCCAGTCATCATCACAAACTTCCTCTCTGGCTTGGACTGCAGGGTCATCAAGGTCATCAAGCTCTGCAACACTGCGGGCTTAAGTCTTTGAGAATCCAACTTCTGCTGGATGATAACAAATCACCCAGAACGGGCATAAGTACAGCTCTACTCATGGGAGTGAGCTCAGCTCATTTCAGGTAAAACAGGGGTCATCTTTTACCCTGCCTTGAAAAAGCAGAAAGAAAAATTACTAATGCAAAGAAAAAGAAATTTATTTCTTCTAGGATAAACAGGATTGCAATACTTAACTGAAACAAATCCATGCCTTACACCTGAAACATTGCTTTGGCCTCAGCAGCTCCTTGAAATTTTGCATTTTCTTCCAAATTCTGCCTTAATCAATGAAGCTAAGCAGTTACCCAGCCATGGCAGCCATGCTGAAGCAGAACTACATGGATCACCCAAGCGGAAGCAGGTAGTGTGAGCCTTTAGGGCCACTGTAACACATCTGTACCATGTCATTTGGGTATAACTTATCAAACACCCACTACAGAGCAACTGTGCAACCCTGCAGGGTGAGAAGTCAACTCATAATGTTCTAATAAACCGGTGCTTCTTTCCTCGATGCTGCTTTCCAAGACTCATAAGCCTCTCCAGCAAAATATTCTTCTGACTGCCAGACAAAACTATATCATTTGTCTCAGTAGGAAAGGGCACTCACTGAGGCCACCCCCAAAGTCACGTGCTGAATAAACCGGCTGCTGACAGTAGCAACTTCAGTGAAATAAGATGCTGCTCCTTACAAATACAAAGTTTTTGGAATTCACTGAGCTTGTCAAGTTGGGCTGAGATTTTTAACCAAACCATATTGTTCAAAAAACCAAAACAAACCTAAAACCACCTACTATGCCAGCAATAACCAAAACAAACACTTCTAAAGAAATCATGCTTGCACTATGTGATGTAAAGTAAAAATGACAATATAATTTTCTTTCCATGTTCAAATGTTAAAAGATGTAATGTCCCCATATTTCTTTCCTTCTCTCCACTGTATACACACACACACCCACCTCTCATGCCTTTATGCTCAGAAATATTGGTGGGGATTTAAGCTGGAAACTTGATAAACCCAGAACTTACATGCTAGAAGCATTATTTTGGATGCTAAATAACAGTTACCAAAATTAAAACAGTGCAGAGCTGGGAGTTCTTAAACTGAATGACCCCTTGAAGCAAGGGGATCAAAATAAGAAAACAAAGGGAAGACACTGTGGCCACTAGAACTTTTTCTTGGTTCTTGTTTCTTTGTTCTTAGTAGGCTTCTCAGGACCAGTCATGTCAAAATAAGACTCTGCAATTTTAACTTTGTTATCTCAAGAGCTGTAACACGCACAGAATGATTTCTGAAGACAGTATTATGCTGTATCTAAGAATAATTGAAGTCACACTTCCGTTTGTTAATGTTTCTGAAGGAATTACATGTTGGGAGAAAATAGCATTCTGGATGGAGATGAAACAAGTCCTTGCATTCACAGGAAGAGAAAAAGGTCAGGTCTTGACATCTTGAAGAAAAATAAACCACACCAGCCAGTCTGGTGGAGAAACCAGGGGCAACAATTCCATAAACTTTTGCACATTTTGGATAGTCTCTTTCAGCTCATAAGAACAGGTTTAGTTTGCCCTAGAATCGTAAACATCTGAAGTAATTGATATTAGTCTGTGAGGCAGGAGAATTGGTTCCAATGCCTTCAACAGAAAATCTTTGCAAATTGTTAATCCTAATGATGTAAAGCAGGAAGTTTGGAAATCTCTCACAACCCACTTTCAGAATAAACTCTTAAAAAATAATTCAGATCCCTGATCATTCTGAAAGGTCCTGGCACAAGAAGATAGGCTATTGCATTAAATATTTAAAAAAAACACAGCCCCAATACCTACAGTTCAGGTTCCCCTACAATGGATACCTGGATGGTCACACCTACCATGCAGACAAAGGCAAATGTACTTTTTCACATTCACTCAATTCTTTTACATTCTGCTACAGGTTTAGCAGGTTAGGTCAGCAAACAAATTTTTCACAGACATTAAACAGTTTAAAAATAAATGGTTGAAAATATAGTTTTCAATGAGGAAAAGAAAAAGCAGTAGGTGTGCAAGAATTATATTAATGAGGTACCTCAAAACCTGAAAATAAGTGAGGAGTTTCTGGAAACCTGTGGTTAGCCTACATTTAAAATGCCATTCAGCTCCCTCACTGCACTTCCTAACATCAGGACAGGTCCACCCAATGTTCACATGGTAAGTTAATGCTTTGGGAGCAAAACTCACAGATCAAGAGATGTGGCTCATCTCCTTTTGGACAGTTCTTGACACACCGGCATTAAAACTCCAGTTTTGCCACTGAACTGGGACAGGACCCAAGGGTATGGCCTGAAGTTGTGTCAGGGGAGGTGTAGGTTGGATATTAGAAAAAGGTTTTACACCCAGAAAGTGGTTGGGCACTGGGACAGGCTCCCCAGGGAAGTGGTCATAGCACAAAGCCTGACAGAGCTCAAGAAGTGTTTGGACAATGCTCTCAGGCACGTGGTGTGAGTCTTGGATGGTGCTGTGCAGGGCCAGGAGTTGGACTTTGTGATCCTTTGGGTCCCTTCCAACCCAGGATACTCTGTGGTTTTATGGTTCTAAGCTATACAGCAGTCTGTAGTGCTAATAGATATAAAATAATTAAACTAATGAGTCATATAAAAATTGTCCAGAAGTTCCTGAGAGGGTTTCGTTGGCTGAAAATAAATGAGACTTCAGAAATCCTCAGCAGAGTTTTGTATCCCTAAATGGTTTGAACGCAGGAAGTTCTCTCATGGACAGTATCTGGCCAGCACTACAAAATAACCTGACACACCATCATTATTTCCCCATCTCTGACGTGCCTAGAGCCCCTGTAAGTTCATCCTGATGAAGAAGAGCAGCTGTAACCCGAGAAGAGCTGCAGCCCCAACAGCGAGGGCCCAGAGGTGCGTTATCACTGAGGCACAGCCGCCCGGCAGCACAAGGCACGAGTGAGATAAGCGCCGGATTTTCCCTCTCAGGCCCCCACCTCAAACTGAAACCACTGGCATGGATGAAGGAGAATCAGAGCATCCCACCCCGAATCCACATGTAACACAGGAAAGAGGCACAGCTCCTCCACAGGGATGACAGCCCTTAAGATTAAGGATCTTCCACATCCGTTGTTTCCTATCGCGCACAGCAGGAGCTCTGTTTGAGGAGCTGCGAAGGGCCCGTGCCAGGACTGCTGCCACACTTGACCCTGCAAATCACTGATGATAAAAGCGCAGAGTGAAGCACTGCTCAGGTTACAGACTTGCCCCATTTCCCCGCCAGATCAAGGCACTATCAACAGCTCACAGGCTTGATCCCAGCTCACACCAGCAACATGAAACTGCACCTTCAGCGTGCTCTCCCTGATAACTAGAGCCATCCACACCTACGCCCTAGATTTGGAAAGAAGTTATCCAGGAGCCTGACAGAAGTGGCTTATTCCTTCTGGAGACGGTGGGGCCGGAGGCGAGAGTGCAGTAAATGCTGCCCTACCCCAGGCACCCTCAGACCATGGTGCTTGCAGCCCAAAGGCTGCTGGGTGGCCAACATCTGCTGCCAGCTCTTTCTCTTTGACTCATGTTTTGTGGAGGGGCATCAAAATACCTTGGAAGGACCAACTTCCACAGAAACAGTGCAGTCATAAATGAGGAATGATGCAACTGCCAAAGCCTCTCAGCCTTCAAATTCAAAATATATTTAGAAATTCTGTTTTGAATGATAAAATTAAAAAACCAAGAGCACTGTGGGTGTCCTAGCAGCAAGACCTGGCTTTGTAGGTTGGGGATTTGATTCTGTGGAGTGACACCCTGACTTGTGGCTGCCTCTGATAGGATTACATTTATCAGGGAGCTGGAGAGCCTCTGTGACTCTGTGTCTCTGTGGGAACCCCTAAGGGGAAAATCAGGGTCTCCTCAGAACTGACAGGAAAATTTAAGACTTCCTCGAAGAAGAAAAGAAGCAAGGCAGAAGAAATCCGAGGGAAGAAGTGGAACTATTCCTAACAATCATGATAATTGCAGTTTTGTGAGTTAGGCTGGCTGGGTGCCCAGAATGGGTAAAAAAGCCCCAAACCAGTTTAACTGACAGGCATATAACCATTTGCACAGCCCTACAGCAGAGCAAAATGACCTCCCACTTCTCCAAACTCTTAGTTATAGGCTTTTCCTCATACCTACATTTTCTATTTGAGCAAATTAATGAACCTAGGCTTTAAGACAGCAGTAAAATTTCATATTTCTGACAGTTAACCATGAGATTTAGACACATAACTGTCAGTAAAAACAATCAGGAAATAAATCTTGCTTAAATTTTTAAAATCCCTTATTTAAAATATATTTACCACACATAACAAGCCAACTACACACACACAATGCATAACATTCAGTAGTCAAACTTATATTCTGCATGGATAACTTACCCAATAAGTTTTCAGTGTTTTGCCCATTGTAAGAATTTTAGCCATATTTTTGTCTCTTATCTTCTTTTTTTTTAAGGTTTCACTAACAAGCCACCCAATTACCTTTGTATCACAACAACTTTACTCTCTGTTTCATCCCCCTGCCACAATGACCTACCAGGTTGCAGTACAATTTCTGAATTCAGCACTTGTGAAAATAAGAACTGTTCACAAAACTGCAGACCAGGGCCTCCTGGTACAGATTTGGAAGCTTCACTTTAAAGATTCTTGGTGCAAGATTGTGTATGATGGGGAAACTTTCACAAGGAATTCTGGGAACTCTAGAGTCACCCTCCTTGATGTCCTCTGTGGTAAACCAAAACCTCAATTTTTTTTTAAACAGAAGGTGAACAGTGGAATTACTTTGGATTGTTATTTGATCTGCACAGGCTTTTCCTGCCTAGAAAGAGTTAATCCATACAGTAGTTTTCTTTCTTTAGCAGGAACTACACATCCCCTGATTGAATCATACAAAATACAGAATTTTAAAAAACGGTGTCCCTGAGGTTTACTGAGGGGAGAGGCAGGAGCCACATGAAACAGGAACCCCTGTAAGGCTGGGCACTGTATTCTTCCTCATCTTTCAGATCAGTACAGTATCTGCCCATGTGTTTAACACCCTTCATCCCTCTCTGCTGTGCTCCCTTTGTCCAACCTTGAAGCAGAATTTCACCAACACTCAGACCAGCTTTTGACAAGGACATGTAAAACCTTTCCCAGCTGAAGAAGCCAGCAGTATCTGAAAAAGGAACACGGGTGCTGGAGGAAGCCTTGTGCTTTTCCGGTTTGACCTACCCAGAGCTGCTAACATACAACATTAGAGAAACTGAGACATTTAGGCTCTAAATTTCCCACTCACCCTGACATGAAGTAGGCCTTGAGCACTGTTGGCTACAATCTGCCCAAAATTATATTTACTGCCTGATTTTAATAAGTTTATCTTTCCTAATGATCATTTTGTATCAGGAGAGAATAAGCGGTCCCTCAAAATCCGGTTCCTTTTTCCTTGGGCCTTTGTAATACACTGGTTTCTCAGCCCTTGATGCCAGCTCCCCACATGCTCAGAATGATATAAATCACAATTTTATCTAATCTGCTTATTTTCTAATAAAAAGAAAGCCCATTTCTCTCCTAGCATTATGTCAGTATTCATCTTTGAAGTCCCCTGGAGCTGCATCAGATTCACACCAGAGTACAAAAATGACTGGAGCACAATCTTTTGGTTGCCTTTATTCAAATCCTTTAGTCTGTTTTGCTGTTATCCATCTTTCCCACAAGCCCAACGCGAAGCCTGCTAACACAATGCACAGTACCCTGGCTCAAGACTCGCTGTTTATGCTGCTCTGGACACGTCTCCTTCCCTGCCCCCCTAGCATCTCTGTGCTTTATTTATTCTGCAGACTTGTGCCAAATGCTGAAGTCACAGTCTGAGTTTTCAGTTAACTCATATCCCTAGCTCTTTTCCCTATTCTTATTGCCTTTCCTCACAAACATTATCAGGTTTGAATAGCTCAGTCTTTTTCATACCTGCCATATATTTACACGATGGACAACTGTAGTTTATTTTCCTTTGCCCCCTTCTCATGAAAACCTGGCAGCTCACAATGCTCCATCCTTGTGCATTTGCATATCACCTGGGATAATCTGGACCTCACAGTGACATGGGGGTTAAGAAATATGAAGCTTATTTTGGCTCTGTTGTGATTCTGAATCCTAGCAGCCAACTTGCCTCTTTCAAAATGTCATTTTTCAACAAAACCCACAGGCTTTTAGGCTCTAATTCATCCCAAAAATGCATGCAGATGAACAGGCTCCAGCCAGCTCTCATTTGCCATGAAGCCAACATGCTAATAGAGCTCCATCTTTGCTTTCAAAAACCTCATGACAGGATAATTAACTTAATAGTCCAGACTTCTCTTGGGTCAGCTTCAATTCCCTTCCCAAACAACTTGCCCAGGCTCTTGACAGTATCTTGAAACTGCTTTTCACTGTCTCACACTGTTACTGCTCTTGACAGTCTGTTTCAGGATTTTCCCATGTCCCAGCCTTTTCCATCACCAAGGCAAGCCAGACTCTACTGGGAGAGAAGAAAAACAAGGAGTGATGGATCCCCTCAGTAATTCCCCAGTACCGCCAGAACCTGGTAAAGAGGGAATTATCCTGCTGGCAGGAACACCTTCAGAACAGCTACAGGGACACAGCTCAACAGGCTGCTTTTCCAACTGCAGCACCATGGGGCAAGGACAACATTTCTGACCCTTCTTTAAAAAGGCCAATCAAGTTTAAAAGCATTGTCTTGGGTGAAACACTCCGCAGTGCATTTCCCTCTTCTCTAGCAAAATCTTTCGTGCAGCTTTGCTGCTCTTCTCCATGACAATTGTTTTTTAAAGGAAGCACTGGAAGGCAAAGATTGTCTGTTTTTACTCATTAGTACAGCACTTGACACGATGCTGCTGGCAGGCTATGGCAATTCATGTTCAGCGTGAGAACTGGTTAGAAATTGGGCAAAGTGCTCAGAAGTTGCACCATTTTGCTCTAAATGTGCTACTACCCATAGTGAATCCTTCACTGAGAATATCTGGAAAGTTCATGCAGGAAGGGCTTCCACAGCATGAGTAAAGTTTATACCCTCTGCAACAAAACCGACTGTAGGAATTTCAAATCACAGACACAGGGAAACATCTGTCAAAAAACAAAAAAAAGAAAAGGCAAACTGAAGATCAGTGAAGTCAAGAGAAACTGAAGTCCACAAGAAGCTGCTACTTATTTCTACTTCTAAACGGAAACAGGATTCTTTGAAAAATCTGATTCCAGAGAAATATGCCCTAACTCAAGGTCACACAGAAGAACTCAGAGCTGATGAGAGGACACAGCTTTAGGGGCCACCATCACCGGCTGATGCCACCCACAGCAGTACTTACAAGCCTGCATGCTTGCAGGTGGATTAACAAAAACATTTACATGCCTTTCACAGGCAATTATCAAGAGGCTTTTTTTCTTGCCACAGTTGTACAAGGGCAAGAAACCAAAAGAGTTTGTACAACATTGATCAGCTTCTTGATTTTATTTTTGCACAGATTCTTGTATTTGTAGATTTTCTCTTAGAACAGGGCAGTATCTCATCTCATTTGATTGTGAATGGAATAAACTTACACATGCTCAGAGGTATTTGGCATTGTAACCTATTTTTTCATTAGGAAGAACAAAACCAGGTTCTTACCAAATTCAGGACACTGTGGAAGAACCTGGGAGTTCTTTATGCGCATTGCAATCAACCATCTAAACCTTCTGTTCTCTTGTGACCATGAGACTCTCAGATTGTCTGGAGATGAGTTTGCAGGGAAACACATCAGAGCCTCATCTTATGTCTGGAAAATACTGTATATCTTTCTAGATTTTTATCCAAAAGTTTCAAGGCAAAATTCTTCATGTTTAGTCTGTATCAAAGACCGATTTCTAAATTCATTTTCTTCTTTATCCTTTTAGCGCTTTTTTTTGCTGAAATTTAATTCAGAGGTAAAAAGGGGCCAATCACAACTGTTTTAGAGTAGTTGCTGTATGAGCTTTCACACCTTAAGGACTCGAGGTGCTTCTACCTTGTCCCCACAAGTTACAGGGACAAGCATCTATAACATTTCGGATGAAGTCTGCTTCATGAAGCCATTTCTGTGTTATTGAAAAAGCTTCAGCCAAACATCCATCCTATGTTACTGCTGCAGTTTTCAACTTTTTAGAAACAGATGTCAGTGAATCCAGGAGGACTTGAACTTCCTGAACCAACGCACCAATGCTTACTGGAGTAAGACAAGAAAGAGCTGTTCCAGGTTATGAAGCACCAAAGCAGCCCTGCAGGGGCAGGCCTACCTTCTGACAGTCATGTTAAAGGCATTTTCTTCACAGCTCACCACCCTAGAGGTCCTCAGCTTATAATTCATTTGATCAACCCATGCATTAGAGAAGATGCAGAGAGAACAGCATCTGGATCTAAAAACATCTCAAAGTTGAAACTTTGCAGCAGCTCCACTCTGAGCCCCCAGAGAGGAAAAGTCAGCACAGATTGTCATTCACAAAAGAAACAAATCTATAGAATAAAAATTGGCTTTTCCATCTGGTCTACCAACACCAGTGAAGAGTTTTGCCTAGAGCCTGTGTGTTTTCTTACATGGAAGTGTCATGGCTACGCTCCAAGCTCCCACTTCCATAGGAGCTATACGAGAGGTTCCCACGGTCAACAATACCTTGGGGACTTGAAAGAAAGCTACAGGAATTCTTCATTATTTAAAAAAGCACTCACTTTTCTTCAAGGGAAGGCAGAAAAGAGAGAGGTTCCCATGCAAAGTAACAGGGCTGAGGTTGGGCTGGAAGCCCTTTTGAAGCCACATCTTATATCGCTTCCTGAAAACATGGTCAATCCCTGCTGAATCTTGCCCCTCTAAATCTTCATTGCAAGGCACGGAGCTCTGATTTCACTCTAATTTAATGAGAGGCTTAATGTCTAAATGTTTTGAGTGTTGCTTGGGGAATAGCAAAGAAAGCCTGGCAGCAAGAAGTAGAGAAAAAGGAAAGGAAAAAATAAAGTCTCTGACCCTTTGAGAAATCAGGGAACCAAAAAAGCATCCTACTGATTCTGCAAAGTTTAAGGGACTTCTATCAACAGGGATCAAAACTTGGCTCCCAAACCTCATGTATAATTCCCCCCAAAAAGGTCTGGCTGCTTCCCACCAAATGCACCAATTTTTGCCTAGATCACATAGAACTGACATGCTTATAATGGGAGCCATAATTAATAGTGTTTCAGCACAACAATGCACGGGAATTTAGCCATGTCTCTCTGCTCCCCTGAAAGCAAAGTCCTACAGCTAAAAATCCCAGCCTTCCTCTCAGGGAGAACAGAACAATGAATCTTGCTGCAGAGTGACATATTCCAGGCAATTACAAGAGCTGCAGACCTCAGAGCCACACTCTGAGCATGACTGGAACATAAATAGATTAGCAACTGCCAAGGACTGCTCTTCCTCCTGATTCACAAAGCATGTTCCCACTTCGCTTTTGATGCCCTTAATGATGCACAACCATTCTTTTAATAAGAAAAGCCATTTCACATTTTTATAAATATCCCAAATGCTTCATGTTACGCTTCATCCCTCTGCTCTCTGCGATGCTGCTCACTAAATGGAGCCATGTTTTTCCAGCACCTTACAGTCTTGCCTTGAGCAGAGTAAGCCCCATCCCACTTCCTTCACTTACATCACCCTCCAGGCAGGTAGAGGAAAGATAGGACTTGTTTTGCCCTGAAGCCCTGGCCAAAACCACCCTGCTCTGATTAGCAGTCTTCAGAGGAAAACGGATGTGGCAATCAGCAATTCCAGGTTCTGAGATAAATTCTGTGAACACTAAGTGGTAACCTATGGCTCTCTCAGAGTGCTTTGCAAAGCAAGTAGCTTCTCTGAGGCTGTTGCATTGAATGGGAAAGTGTCAGAGCAGCACAGAACTGCCGAGCTATTTGTAGGTCACTCAGCAATTGGTTACCAGGGCTACAAGTAAAATGCAGAGGTCTCTATCACAGCTCTTCAGGCACCCTTCTCTTTCTATCTCAAAATGTCTGTCCTCACATCCTGTCCCGCCTGCCCCCCCAAAAAAACACCACCAAAAAACCTCCACCAATTTTCCACTTCCACAAGTGCAGGCTGCAGTAGAATCCAGAAGAGCACTGTAGTCCTCCACACTGTCTCCCAGCTAGCGTAGGTAACTACTACTCAGCACATCCACTTTTCTGGACCTCTGTTCTGGACAAAAGAGCAAATGCACTTTGTGGGGCCGGGTATCCATCCTGAAGGCTGTCAATGCCATTGGGGAATAAATTGCCTACAAATAAGCACCACAATGGTCTGCTTTTTTTAAGTCTTCAAAACTCTGTAGGGACTGCTGCTTTTAATAGATATAATCTGAGGCTGCTTATATAATTTTAAAGACTTAATTCATGAAACTTGCAAACCCATACACTGAATTGCTAAATGCCAGCTATTCCTACTGACCTTTAAGATCAGTACAGGCACAGAGGTTCCATGAGTCTGTGATTCTGCAGTATTTAACATGAAAGATGCAAGTCATGGCATCCTGTACAGCAGCACAGACATCAGTAACACACCACCACCTTCCTGTCAAATCAGTCACAAGTACATGATATGGCATTTAAGTCAATTATGGGAAAGCAAATTATACCCAACGATCGCAAAGCTCAAAAATATGTGATCACATTTAAATAATTTTATGGGTCTACAACATCTTGTTCTGACACCAGGAGAGCTAAAGATGGATTTAGTATCTGACCAAAAAACAGGCACAAGGACCAATGTATCACTGCTGGGTTTTGTGTCAGCTCTGCAAAAGCTGACCACTTAAATTCTTTATTCTCTTCAATAACAAAGAAGAAAACTCTCTTCATAAATAGTAATCAGTGTTGTCCAAATGACAGAGTAGTGGCCAGTTCATTAAGGATTTTATTCCATGCCAAACTACAAAAACTTTTGAAAACTGCTGAGGAATAGCACTAGCTTCCTGTAGAGTCTCAAGATGAAGCCTTTTAAGAAATGCACACTCCTTCTGGCAGCACTGAATAGGGCTAAAAACTTCAACAGTGACAAAATTAGAAATACTTGTTTTCATGATAAATCAATAAACATGCTGTTATTCAACAGTAACCATGCAATAAAATTTAGTCCCTTTGCATCCTCTGAAACCCTACTGATACATGATGCAGAAAGGCTTTTGGGATCTATAGAACCTGGACATCTGCCTTAGGTATTAACAGCAATAATATTAATAACAATGTTCATCTATATTTTGCAGTGGGGTGGGGAGGGTGCCGAAGAGCCTATACCACTGCTTAGGAAATTCTTCAATTACTCAAGTCAAACACATCCATATTCTAATAACTAACTTGTTCTAAGAAAGCCAACTAAAAGAAACTTGCCTTAGCCAAGGCACCCTGCACTTTCCTTTCTGGAGAGCTGGAAACTGCTCCGGTCACTTTAACTCCCCCTTTTTGCTCCTGTATACAGCTGCATTAAAATAAGTATTGTTCAGTACAGCTCGAAGCTACTTCCAAGGGTGAAACAGAGGCCACTGCTTTATAAGAAGTTGCCTTAGTTTATAGTAGATATTTCTGAAGTTCTTGTAACTATTCAGAAGGTGGTGGTTATTTAATAGCCCACTAATTTAATTAGCTTCCAGTTTTGGTCTTTAAGCTCCACTCTGTGAATAAAAATGATAAACAGTTCAAGCATGTTCCAGTATGGCTGCCACATTAAGACAGAGTCAATTGCATGCATTAACCTTTGATTTACAGCATCAGAGGACCTATAACCTAGTAGCTAGAGTACTGGACTAGCTACAAAAAGCCTTCATTCTAATCCCAAATCAGCCACTAATTTGCTGATTTGCACCTCCCATGAGAGGGGGAAGAGAAACACCCCTCTAAGTTCTCCTTTCCCTTTATATCTTTTGTCTGCCTTACCATTTGTTTTTGTAGTAGCTGTAGCAGAGCCACTCCCTGCATGAGCAAAACTCCACTGTGGCTCTGCAGCGTTGGGTGAGCAGCCCAGCTGCTAATTGCAATTAACAGCAACATCAACAGAATCTGACCTATCTCAAGATGGTTGTGAATTTTTGGCATTTCTATAACACTCTATTACTTCTCTATAAACCAAAGAGAGGCAGCCTGTAGCAAGGAATAATAAAAGCACACAAATTACTTCCAACAAGAACATTATGGTCCATCTTTGTGAAACCTTCCTCACTCCTATAATTGCTATGCAAACCCCAGGCTGATGATGTATGAACTTAGCTTTTTTTCCAGTCATCCAACTTTAAATATTGACTAGCCTATCCAAAATGGATATTTCCCAGTAAATGACAGCATGATACAGCCAGAACAGAGCCTATGCTTCTGTTTCATTAAGTTCTGTCACCACCCTTTCAAGCTGCCTTAGACGAGTCCAGGTTCTTGTCTCTCCTGCATTCTCCAAACCCCACCTGTGCCAAATCTTGCTGTTTTCCCTCTGCAACCACAGCATCTCCAGAATCTGAGAAAGAAATCTCTTTTTCACATCTTAATCTCTAACTTTTCTCAGAGTCCCCCCATGCTAATAGCCCCTTCCTCACACAACAGTACTATCACCACCATTAGTCTCCCACTCTTGCTAATGGGATGCACACCTTTATGGGATAATACCTTTATTTTTCCAGACAGGTTTCTGGTTCAGGCAGCATTTGCAAACCAAAAAGGCAGAAATGTTCTATTTAGAGTGATTTTGCATAAGATGTGCTATCCGACTACCTCAGCTTTTATCTTCCTTTGTCAACATGAAAGTTTTTCCCCTATTTGTTCTACACCCACCAACCTATGAATATATATAAACACTTAGTCAAACTTAGTGTGTGTGGAAAAGCACATGGTCTTTGTGGCCCATTTCCAGAGGGGGCCACAATGCTACCCCCCAGTAACCTCTCAACAACATTCCCTCTCCATCCACCAGCAGAGAGGCAGGACTGCACAGCTCAGGAAAAAGGCTGAGGTTAAAGCAGAGCAATTCCCTAGCTCTCAAGGAGTGGCTTATCACTGTCTGTCCGCATTCCAGGACAACAAAACCTCTACTTCTCGCACAACCATCTTGCCTCAGGCTTGTCTCTGCATTCAGATATTTGGCTCTCCTTCTCCATGCTAGATAAAACACTCCCCAGAGGCAAAATTTTTTAGTAAGCACTTAGTTGCCTTTGATCTCAGAAGCAGCTGGTGCACAGCTGCTCCCCATTACTTTTGCAGCTCTCAGGAACCTTTTGCATTTTTCTGTCCTCCCTCACAGGCAGGCACAAAGGGCAAGAACATCACCAGCAAACATCTTTCATTCTCTGGCAAAAACTTTTACCTCCATCTCACGTGCCCTGCCCAATTCTCCCTTAAACTACTGCCCACTCGGCTCAGTCTCAGATCTTCCCTCCTAACAGGATCCCCAAACATGTGAGCAATGCCTTCCTATTTCTCTTCTCAGAGAGGGTCATCTCCATGCTTGGGAGTCTCCTGGGGAGACACAGTACTCCATCTGACCATACAGATGGTAAAGAACAGGCTGCTGTATCTCATCTCAGGAAAAATACATTCCCTTGGGTTCAGTTTTTTGCAGGAGATAAGATGGATAGGAGTAAATTCCACTCCAGTTTTTCTTCTCTGCAACTGCAAAATCCAGCAAGCACAGGAAAGCCTCCCTCCTAAGAGGCAAGTGCACCATTGGACCTTGCTGGGAAGCATGGATCTGGTTAGCACAGTATCATCTCACAGAGCCTGAGAGTAGACCAAGCGCAGTGCCTATTAACAGCATGAAGTTTTTCAATTGTACTTTATACAGGTTTAAAGAAAACAAGAGAAAGCTAGAAACCAACCCAGCATCTCAAGTTACAGGATTCAGAGACAGTATTTTAATCCCTTCCTTCGCTGGAAAAGCCATTTGAAGCCACCACCAGCAGACAACTATGGGCTGTAGGAAGCAGCACAGCCACTGCAACACTGAGCTTTGAGAAGTACTTGCAGTCCAGTGCCTATGTACACACAAGGCAAAGGTGATTACTGACCAATCTGCTGAGATTTCCCTGGACATCCGTAAAACAAATGAAAAATAAACCTTAATACTCACACTCTGAGGAGAACTGAGAGCTGAAATCCTTCTTCTCAGCTTGCCTTCCAGAATGGTCTCACTGAGGCAATCACTGTGAACCCACCAGCACTTCTACAGCACCTACTCTACCAAGGAGCCCAACCAGCTCTCGCAACCAAGGACTCATTAGAAAAATCACTTCACCTGGTCCCACAGCTGCTTCTGGAACCACTATGGGAAGCAAACCCATCCATAAAAGATGCTTACTTCTGGGGGGCTTTTTTTCCCCCTCCAAGCAGTATATATTACACTTGTTTGTATGCCTGCATACACGTTGTTGAGGAAAAGGTTTTACTAGAATCTGGTAGAAAGATGAGCACATTCACTGTGCCTACAGTTAGTAGCTCTGAAGCTACAAACTTCAATTTTTCATAAAAATTTAGGATTTTTAACTTTGTATTAGAATTTTTGCTACACGTGTAGTTTCCAGGAAAGCTCAAGTAAAAACTTGACCTTCTGGTCAAGAGGAAAAAGGAAGATACTTCTTCTTACTAGTTTCTTTTGTGAAAGTCCACAATGCCTCAACAGACACTTTCAAAAGCAGACTTTAGTCAACAACTCAAGCCCTTCACACTGATGCACAGTAACAAAACACAGTGTTTGAGTCAACCATGTTAAGTATTGACTAGTCATGTGCCAAGGCAAGAATTTTCCCAGACCCTTGTACTATTGTCCGTTTAGTTTGTGATTGTGTGAGTCTGTGTCTGCACAGGTAACTTCTGCTCCTGGTAGCCTTCTAGAAACATCTCATGGCAGCAGGATTTTGAGAAACAACATCACGATTTAAAAAACTCTTTGCTGATTTCATCAGAGTTGTTTGTAGGACCTGTAGCAAAACTTGAGCAAAAAGAGGTTATGGCTAGTGGAGGTGTGTAATTGACAAATACCACCTGGTAAATCATCCAGCATGATTCTCCTCACTGAAGAGAAACAATCAGCAGATAAAAATAGAGCCCAGTTGCTTCCCATGGTCTTTCTGCTTTTCTGCGCCACTCACCCTGACATTTCCACTACAGCTTTTCCCCGGTTTCCAGTACCAATCTCTCATTCCACCAAGTGAACAACTTCAATTTTAGCACTACATTGGTACTTTAATGATACATACCCACTCCTTAAAACAAAGCCCAAATCCCGCCTTCCCCAACCCACCATCCACCTTTCCATGGATTTCAACAGGAGTAGCCTAGATTCTTTATAGCTGCCTATGCTCTCAGCATTACTACTTATTGTTAATTAAACCTGTTTCACATCAAATGCATTGTTTGAGGGCATGTCCACAGCTTTCTTCCCAGAAATGTGTCTGCAATAACACAGTGAGACTCAGCTCCATGAGTTGCCCTGTAAGCAAGAATCACACACTGCTTTTGAAAGTAGAAACTCTGTGTGTGTGTGTGCGCGTAGGTTAATTAAGAAAGCAAGCATCAGACTTTTGCATCACTTTCAGAAATATACCTCTGATAACCAACTGTGATCTGCAAAATCAGGGGGGCAGGTCAGTAAGCCTTCACTTTTTCCACGTTTAATGGGTGCTCCTCCCAGTGCCACCTTCTTCTCACCTTTATTCTCCTAGCCCCTACCAAATCAGGGAGAACACATCTTCCCCTTCGAGTTTTTTTGCTAGCATATAGGCTGAAACATCTTAAACAGGGATATGAAGGTTTTGCAGATCTTTACATTAAAGAAATAAAACACTTAATCCCAAAATGAGCTTTCCTGTCAAATATTTTAGCCAGCAATCTGTAAAGCTAACTTTCAAACTCCAAATCTGCTCCTGGAAAAGAGGACTACCTACAGCCAATGCCTGAGAAAAACTCTCAAAAACTTAACTTTTCCTAAAAGCTAGAATTTTGACATTTTTCAGAAGGCATTGTATGACAGTGAAGAAACAAAAACCCATTCCTTTCATTGGCTACAAATAACAAAAACACGTACAGACTCTTAGTACTTAATCTGTGGCATAACTACTTGTATAAAAATATTTTATTAGTTTTCTGTCAGTAATAAGGGATTATTAGAGAACTTCTTCTGAGAACATAGCTTTATGGAGGACAATCATCATGAGCTCCTACAGCCATCTGAAGCCAGTAGTCCAGATTTCTAAAAATGACAAAGTTGTACAAGTTCTCTCCTCCTTTGTGGAAACCATGTTCGCTTTCTCTCCAGGAAACAGGGCTGTCTGCAAAGCCATGCACTGTTAAGGTCAGCCAATACGCCAGTTTTGGTTCACCAAAATAGCAACTGCAAGCAAGAAGACAAGATAATCAGTGATTACAATGGAACAGGCAGCACATTCAAGTCTACAGTATAAAGTAAAACAATCAAAGACACACTTTAGTGAAAATTTATTAACAGTTAAAAAACCCTGTTTAGTCCATAATAAATAAACTCAAAAGAAAATATTCTATCAGAATACATTAGGGAACAAAGTAAGATTGACTATTATTCCTACCATACTTTTAGACATGGCAAACCTGCAAGTTGTAGCAATTAGAAAAAGTTATAAGTTGTAAAGTAGCAGTTCTGACTTTCCCATAGCATGCATTATCTTTCAGAAAATTGAACATTTAATGAGAACAATTGGTAGCAGGGAAGAAAAAAGACAACGGAGGAAGTAATGTAGTCATGCTACGCTTGACGCAAATACTTTTACCACCAGAGAGGAAATAGATTATGAATAACCACGGCCAGATATTATCCACTCCACATTTTAAAAATGTAGGAGTACAGTACAGCCACAGTTTCTTAGAAATTCAGATAAAAACCAAAGTCATGACTAGAATATAGGGCAGGCTTTTTCAAATTTGAGGCATCCAAAGTTGTTTATTACTTTTTCTTATACTGAACTCAGGCTTCCAGTTCATTTCCTAATTTAAAAAAAAAAAAAGTCTTCATTTATATATTTTGCTATTTACCTCCAACTGAAAAGTATTTAAAAGTGATTTCAAATATTAAGAAGTGTTTGAGTACAAGTGTTTTAGTAATGTGCTCCTGTCAGCCCTTACCACAGCTGCTCCAACAACTGAATAATCTTCTCAGGAATTATAAAGCCTGTGATTGTGCACAAAAAAGCTTTTTCCACCACTGTGTTGGGCTCAGGGCAGCAATAGGTTGATAAGAAGCTGGAGGATTTGTTGTCTCTGGAAGAAAAAACAAACAATAAAGCAACTGAAATAAATATGCTTTAAATATTCTATAGGATGTCTTACTAATCAGAACTTGTACCAAAAAGTAGGATCTATGTATATCATCTAAATCAATGTCAAAGTAACTAATGACCAAGCAATCAATACAAAAGATCTCATGGTGCTGTGGGTTAACCCTGTAAGCACCCAAACACCACACAGCTGCTCGCTCACTCACTCCCACCTAGAACTGAAAGGGTAATGGGAGAAAAGGCATGGGTTGAGATAAAGACAATTTAATAAGCAGAGGAAAAGTTCCACATGAAAGCAAAGCACACAAAGGAATTAATTTACTACTTCCCATGGGCAGGCAGATGTGCAGCCATCTCCAGGAAGGCAGGGCTTCTAACTGACGTAGGAAGACAAACACTGGAACTCTGAACATTTCCCACCCACCCTTGCCCCAGCTTTTTATTGCTGAGCACGTCACAATGTCCCGCTGCTCAGCTGGGGTCTGCTGTCCTGGCTGGGTTCCCTCCCAGCCTCCTGCCCACCCCCAGCCTCCTCACTAGCAGGGCTGTATGACAGACAGAAAAAAGCCTTAAGACTGTGCAAGCCCTGCCCATCAACAGCTAAAACATCCCCTGCTATCAACACGCTTGGTCATAAATCCAAAGCACAGCACCACACCAGTTACTATGAAGAAAATTAACTCTATCCTAGCCCAAGTACGTATGTACCAGTACATATAGGTGCCCCTAAAAACAGATAAAGTCATTCAAGACTTACAACAAACACATAGCTGCATAACAGACTTCCCACTTACAAAACTGTGACTGTCTTAAATTATGATTCAACTATTTCTTAACATAAATTGTGGCTTTCCTTACTTAAAACATTTTTAAGGATCAAACTAATTCAAATACTTACAAGCTAACTTGATTCAAGACAGCACCCAGCCATTCAAAGAGCTCCTCTGTACTGCAGGACTCCTCTGGCTTTCCTTGTAGATCATTACTTTGTAACACTGGACACTGCAAGTCCCTTAAGGTGCTGAATGTTATTTTTGGCTTCAGGGCCTGTATTTGGTTTTTTGAAAAGTATGACATCAATGTTGATCCCTCTGCACCTTAACAACACAGTACCACAAACAGCTGTTACGAAACTACTAAACAAAAGCAGCAGTGAATACATGAAACATTTGTATATAAATACAAAAAAAATGCAGCGTGAAACTGCTTACATGCTGTTAATCTATGGCAAAAGCCTTACAATCTTCAGCTTCCTTATCTTCTTGGAAATAAAAGTTAGTGCAAGATTCAGCAACTTAGTACAGCTCAGTAAATGTGCTATGTAACTACAAAGTGTAGATTTGCCAATAGAAAATTCAAGCAGAATGAACTGGGTAAGTAATAAAATGAGCTTGTTAAAAAGAGGAACTCAGAGTGTTCCTGAAAAGGAACAGATAAAATGGAGCAGGAACCTCATCTCAGAACAGCTGTTTTCCCTGAATAATGAAATAGTGAGCATGTGATTATGGATTTAAAAACAGATTTATCAATGATGTCAAGATGAATTCTAGGATAATCTGGAGCATAAGGACTGAAGAGAGAAGAAAGGGGAGAGGGTAAAGAAATCAAAATACATCAAAAATGTCACTTTATTAGAAGAATAAACACCCTTCCCCATTGATAACTCTTCAAATGCAGTATGGCTGTAAGAGTTAAATGTACCTTGATGGACTTGTGGGAAAGTACTAGTAAGAGATCCAGAACAGCAGGTAAAATTCTAAAATCCTAACCTAGACAAAAAAACTTACCTAAGGAGGCATATTTTAAATTCAGAGATAATAACCAACTTGCTTGTGAAGCAGGAAGGTAATTGACATGGAATCAATGCTCCTACATTTCAAATTCCAGATAATGTGTGCTATTTTCATAAAATAACAATGGGTGTCTAGGAGACCAAGAAATAATACCTTACTCATGAAAAGTCTGAAGTGCAGAGTAACGTTTAAATACCACAGAAAAGGCATATATAAATGGCAGAAATTCAAGAACTGGGTAGAGTTCACTGTGGAATACTATATCTAAAACTTGCTATAAGAAAATATGGACTGCCTAGGGTCTATCAGCCATATTTATGCCATCAAGAACAATAATTTGGGGGAGTAGAAAAAGGAGGGTTAAGCTCATCTTTTTTAGTTATTCTATAAAAAAAGGCTGTTCCAAAGGGCACAGTGACAAAGACAGGCAGTCACTAGATTCTTTTTATTTTAGTATTTTTATATAGATATATTTAAGTCTGAAGAGTGCTAGAAGAGATGATCTTCCTTACTTTCTGTTGGCATTTGTTAGACTAACAGGTTCAAAGAATGTACAATATTGCCCTAGAATTCCTAGTAAAATAAAGAAAATCACATATTTTACATGTCTGCTGCATGTGGGAGCCTCAGCTAAAGCCCTAAACACAGGAAATCTCAAAGACTACAGTCAAGACCCTAACAGAACAATTTCTCTAGCTACAGCATAACTTTCTATGTCAACAGCAACCAGGCATATCATCAAAGCTTTTCAGAGGCCACTGAATTTCATCCAATAAGCACATAAAATTGTGATAGAAATTACAGCAGTAGAAAAAAGATTGTATTGCTTCTGTCATTAAAGACATGAGACACTTCATATTCCCTTTTCCCATTCTTCTTGGAGCCAAAACAACAATGTGGGAAAACTGGGTATAAAAACCAAAAATCCTGCAGTGCTGGCCATAGCAAGAAACACCAGTTATCAGCAGGAAGGCTGAAAGCAGAATGTTCACGGAGGACACAGATTCTCTTGACAAAACACAGACCACTTTTTCCCTTCCAGCAGAAACTACACAATGTCTCATATCTATTAATAAAAACCTATAAAAGTTTTATTTTTGTCAGTACTAAGGAACTAATAGTCTTTTGTGTGTTATGAGCACAAGATTCTTGCACAGAAAGGCATTCAAATTTAACTCCATAGTCAGGAAATGATTGACCTGACCTGTTTTTGGGATGTAAGAAAGTGAGGAAAAAAAATGCTATTCTTCCTGAATGCTATTCACATGGGCAGCAGCAAACATAAGAAAAATAGCGGCCCTAGAGGCATTTTGCTCTCTGCCCAGGGTCAATAAATCCAAGCAAGCTGAGCGTGAAGATCTGCCACCTCAGTTGGATTTATGTCACCATTTATGGTAGCAACAGCCTTCACTGTGACTCTTTCCTGAAGATTACAAGGACGGGAATTGCAAGCCTTTAAACAATTTCTGTATGACAAACAAGGAAGCATCCTTGTCATATGATTAGTACTTAGAAAGGGGGAGGGGAAACATGAAGGACTAAAGTGAAACATGGGACACTCCTAAAGGAGCTTGTAAGCAGCTTCCATTTCTCAGATCAGCTAACTCCTTCTCAGACTTGAAGAGCCAGGAAAATGGAACAACATAAAGAGGAGATGGGAAAGCATTCTCAGGGACCTTTCTAATATCCCTTCTCCCTGGTGTGAAGACTCAAAGCAGAACAACACCAAAAGCTACACATCTGTGACGAAGAAAACCATGTTTTTCAGTACAGACACCTGCAGTTTTCATCAATTCTATGCAAATGCCACACATCTCTACATACAGCCTGTTCTGAGGTAATAGAAATAACTGGGGACTTTGAAAAATTACCCTTAGAGGAGGAACAATACTTGAGTCCCAGAAGAAAAAATAGTGTAATTAGATAACAGTAAATAAACAAATACTAGAAGATGATTTGAAACAATACCATCTCTCAGAGTAACCCTTTACTTAGCTCCAACCTCAAACAAGCGCTTGAGAATAAAGTGATCAAACAGCACACTGTGTATCAGTGCACATGGCACACGATGTAAACAGGGACTCTGTACAGGTCCTGTTAACTACTGAGCAAATCACAGTTCCCCATCCTAAGTATGTAACCAGATACATAACTTATGTGTATTAATAAAAAGAAAACAAAAAAAAGTGTATTGATAATGGTTTTGTATGTCACAAATTCATAAAGAAGAGGCAGCACCATCAAATAGGCAAAGTTTTGCCAGAAAGCCTGGGCAACATAGAGAAAGGAAATGAAGCAACTAATATATCTCCCTTGAATCACTATTGTGTTCCTGAACTGAGATGTTCTGTGCACAGGAAGTAACACTCTCCCCACCCCAGGCAAACAAACAAAATAAACAAAAAATCCCGCCCATACACATTTTAATCTAACTTTTTCCTCCACTGAAAATGCATTTGGACAATCACTAGAAAAGAACACTAAACTAAAAATATTTGGACTTCACGTCAGTTGTAGTTCATGTTAGTTTTACATTTAGTTCTTGTTACCTGTATTATACCAAGCCAGTAGGAAGTCAAATTCTAAAGGTTTCTTTTCTTTCAAGGCCCAAACCACTCTGTTATGTTTCTTGCTCTCGGGGTGAAAGCCAGCATCAGTCAAGTCAATAGTGATAACTGTAGAAAATGCACAATAGCTATTGGTACTCAACTGAAATAAATTTTACTATTAAATTAGAAGAGAACACAGAAACCAAAGAACATTAAACTTCCTTTTTACATATACTGAATTTTTACAAAGTATTTGATTATGCAAATATGACTCTCCATTATGTAAATAAATATTCACCTCCTGCTGTCCTTATTTTGATATAATCTGGAACTGCCTCCTAGTGACTAGAGGGACAGATTTCTTTTGAAATGGCACTGACAGAAGTCCCTAAACAGTGCATTAAAAATATCTTGGTAACTAGGCAAGCTATTAGCAGTTAAAAAAAAAAGCTAGAATTTCTAACAACAAAATTCATGTATATAGCAATGACACTTTTTCAACAGGTTGTTTTTTTCCTAGGTGAATTGATAAGTTATATTTATTTTTCAAATGGAAGTTTCATTTTAACAATCAGAATGGTAAAATGATGTCCCATTTTGCCAAAATACTTACTAGAGATAACAAGTTTTCCTCCTAAATGTTTTATGTAACTATACCTATCAACTGCTGCAAGTTCCAATATATTTGAGATGGCATAGTGTTCATGTTTGGGTTTTTTTTATTTACTAAAAAGACAAATCAACAAAAATCACACTCAAGATGTCTCCTCTGCAGCTGTTAAAAAATTATGTTTTCCAAGTACTTGGTATATGGAGATTACCATTTTAAATGTGTGAAACATAGGACAATTCTCCCTTTCAAGCAAGCAGTCTTGGGTGAGGCTCTTCACTGATTTTGTACAGGGCACGCATTTTAAATACCTCCTTAATCAGTTTAAAATTTTCTGCCTTAAATCAGAAGGTACGGACACTATGCAGAGTATGCAAAAATTCTTGAGTCCTACATCACTCCAGTACAAACAACACAATGAGAACCCCTGAAATGAGAAATTTTATAGAGTACTGAAAAGATGATGTATTTGTGTCCTTAAAGCTGCTTTACTACTTGGAGAAAAAGTACTTTCTCTCTTCAGGCAGTCCTTGTATTTGCATCTGGAAAAATATAACCTAGACAATAACTAATTTTAGTGAAAGGGAAGTTTCAACATCCTAACAAGGTGCTTCTTAAATAAGCCCTGTTAATATAAATCATACTTACTATATCTCATTGCTTTTTTGCCTGAATACCGAGAAGGGCGACCTTGCAGTCCAAGTTCCTCATAAGTATCCTTATCCACTGACAGAATTAGTTTACCTATAAACAAAACAAATTTTAACAGAACTAATCTTCTACTTGGTTCCCTTTGAAGTCTTTTGAGAACCGTATACCTTTTACAATGTTAGCTTTGGATCAATGGTATTACTAATGTAATGCAGACTCCTTAGTTCCAGTTAAATGGATTACCAGATTAATCCTTAAAAAAAAAAAAAGGTTATAACTCAATTATTCTTTTCTTATCAAAGAGGTCTTATGAACTAGAGTAAGAAAAGCGTAATATTACCCAAGATAATCATAACTTTTTTACTGTACTACTCAGTTCATTGTCTCCATCTTTCCTCCGCTCATCCCCCAGCACTTGCTGTGTCATTAGCTGAGCACTGCCTTACACAAGGGCCTGATTTAGTAAACATTCATGCTCAACATGCACTGCTCAACTAAATAAACAAAAGCAGTTCCTCCAAGTCCAGTGGGACTACTCATACTGAGTAAACTATGCTTGTTAGCAATGAGCTGATATGTGCTGGAACAACTCTGCTTCTGTGCTCATAAACCAGATCTGGCTGCTGCTGCTTGGTACAGAACTTCACACAACAGCCCTCTACCACAGTCTTTGGGTTCCACTGCGCAAGTAACAGCGCAGCACAGAACACAAACAAATAAGGCTGCAGAGGAAGAGTTCAGACAGTGACATCACCAGGAACTGTAACACTGTCTCTGCAATAATTGTGCACGGCTTGTAACACCTGTATCACACAAACTCAATCGCTATCAAGTATCCATTTTGCCAGGACTGTGCTAACAGACACATAAAAGAATTCCTCTGAACAATCTGAATTTACTCATGACCTCATGGGCACCTGTCATATTACAGCTTCTTAGGCTAGAGGGCAGATAGACCAGTTTATATTTCTATTATATCTTATATACTGTTAAACAGAAATAAGACAATGTAATTGAAGCTCAAAATAGCTTCATTTTCTCACCTGAGATGTGGGATGTTCTACGATGTCATAAAACTGTGATGCAATTGAAATAGACGTTTAACATATTACATAGTCCTCAGGAAATCACAGAATCCTCATAGAATCATCAAATGGCTTGGGTTGGAAAGACAGTAAAGATCATCCACTTCAAACCACCCTACTGCGGGCAGGAACACCTTCCACTAGATCACGTTGCTCAAAGCCCCATTCAACCTGGTCTTGAACACTTCTAGGGATGGGGCACCCACAATTTCTCTGGGCAGCCTGTTCCAGTGCCTCACCACCCTCACAGTAAAGACTTTTTTCCTAACATCCAATGTAAACCTACCCTCTTCCAGTTTGAATCCATTCCCCCATGTCCTATTACTACATGACCTTTTAAAAATTTCCTCTATGGTTCTTTTCCAGGTCCCCTTTAGGTATAGAAAGGAGCTCTGATTCTATCCAGAGCCTTCTCCTCTCCAGGCTGAACAACCCCAGCTCTCTCAGCCTGTCTTCATAGGAGAGGTGATCCAGCCCTGTGAGCATCTTCGTGGCCACCTCTGGACTTGTTCCAGCAGGTCCATGTCCTTCCTGTGCTGGGGACGCAGAGTTCAATGAAGTAACCAAGCTGGGGTCTCATGAGAATAAATACTTCGTATTTTAAAACCATTCCTAAGCAGTGCTGATAACTTTCTTTTTCGGTACAAATTCTGTCTCAAAGATCAGTAGGAAACAAGAAGTTGGAATGCAGTGTTTTCACAAAAATAATCCCCTGTAGCAATTGCAATTATGGTTGAAGCACTGACAATCTGACTATGCATAAACGAAGCTGATTTTTATTGCTTTTTTAATTTCCTTTAGATAAAGTAAATAATTCAACAGCAAGAATGAAAAAAAGAGGTAAAATTAGTATTTTTTACAATTCACACAAATTTCTAACAAAGTTGGCAAGTACAGTAAGCATTATTTTCCAGTTTACATCATTCCAAAAAAAAAAAAAAAGAAACAACCCAGGCCACAATCAACATGTATGACTGAAATGAAAACAAACCTCCCATACCATTTGGTAGCAGAGCTGCAGTATTGTCTTGATCAATTTTTGTCTTATAGGTAAGTGCGTAGCATGAACCTTTAACAGTAAAGCAGAAAAACATGAGATTACACAGTCTGTAAAGACAGACATGACAATAAAAACAATTCACTTCAAGACAACCAAACATGCCAAATACCATCTGAATCACTCCTGTGTTTTCATCAGCTTTCTTCCACCTTCTCAAGCAAAATGGCATTGTTACTATTTTTATAAACCCCATTCTGGCAATATTTTAAAGGATACTCGGGATAACATTAACAACACGCCTCAATATGAAAACATTTTCTTTCCTTCCACCTGTGACTCTCCCCAGTCAGCAAATGGAAAATCCAGTTTTTTTCCCAGACATATTTCTATTACCAGTTCACACAAAGACAAGGTGGAAGATGCTCACATTACTTAATAATTTTGTCGCATTATCTGCCACTAATCAAATTTGGTTTTTAAAATACAAGTGTCAGATCCTGTGAACTCTGTGTACAAATGTTGTATTGCTTCCATAACATTACTGGCATAAAAAACATTCATGAGATTAAAGGAAATAGGAAAAGAGTCCCATATTTAGCACGTAACGGATCTCTTATTCTCCTGTTTCATCTGCATGTTCTCTGTTCCACTCCCTTTTCCTGTATTTTTTTTTTTTTGTCTCTCTGGCTATCAGCTGAAGGGTACAAGAGCTATCATAAGCCAAAGGAGTGGGCCCTGCTACATGAAAACAGCATGGTCTGACTGTGCAACAGCAACTTGGCTGGGCAGAGGCTCTATCTTCCTTCGCATCCTCTTTGCTCTTACTGGGTAAGGATGAGCTGTCACAGCTCTGTTAGTGAAATATAAAAAGTAAGAAAGCATATTTTTCTCCTCCCTGCTCTGGAACATGGCTCAGCACAGCTCTGTGTTGAAGTATGAAGGAATGAGAAAGGGAGAAGGAAGATTTCTACAGCAATCCGCATAAAGGTGACGTGTAGAAGAAACAGGTGTGAGGATACATGGAACTCCTCTTGATAGCTGGCTTTCAGAATTGAGATAGAATAGGGAGAAATTTATAAGGAACAATCACAGGAGGTTTGGACTCAGTGGGTGTAAACAAATGTCATACATGACAAAGCAAAAAAAAGCATATAAACAAATTCATGCAAAATTTGCTCAGCACTTTTCCTTCCTTTAAAACACTACTCAAAATAAACAATAACAAGACTATTAAAAATTTTACTGTGCTACAAAAGAAAGTACATTACTACTGCATTTGTTCTGTTCTGATTTCTTCCTTACCTTTCTTCACGAAAGCATCAATGAATTCATGAGTGACCAATTCATGAATGGGTAAATTCCTCACCAGGTAGTACTCTCCAATATCTGCAATTGTGCTTTTCAGCACTTCGGGTAGCATGCCACATTCCGGGATCAAAAAAGACACCTACTGGGAACATATTTGTAATGTAAATCCTATCCTAAAACCTGTTCCGAAAAAACCCCCAACGAAACAAAACAACAAGATATACAAAAGAAAACCTCCACTTTTCAAAGACATCAGTATATCATATCAAAATGAGATGGGAAAAGAGTAATATCAGGCTATGGTCTTAAAAATGTATCAATTTTCATAGTCTCTAGGTACACCAAATACATTATTTGGTGATTGGGATTTTGGGGTTTTTTTTCTTTTTTTTTTGCTATACAATAGCATTTGATGTAGTACATAAAGGTGTGATCTTACACAGCATGAGTTAACAGAAGATCTTGTGTTCACCTCATTATACATTTAGCTTGATGTCGCACGGGGACACCTCCTTCAGCCCTTGCTGGAGTACTTGTTGAAGCAGTTGTAACTAAAAATGTAGGCTAAGCATTTCTGTAATCTTAGTGGAAAAGCAAAGACCAAAGGAGAATATATAATTTACCCTTTGCTTAAAACCTTTCCTGCACGTTTTCCATAGATCAAGAGAACCCTGAAGTCTGGCAGACCAGGGAAAACAAGGGAATATACAGCAAGTAATACATGGGCAAGTACAAAGCTTCCCAGGCAGCATAAAGCTCCATCCTTGTTCCTCCCTCCATCCCTGAAAAAACTTGTTTCCCAAAGCTCTTGGAAAACAGGTGTATATCTCCCTTGGCAGAGGTGCTCAAGAGAAGTAAGGACTGACAACGAACTGCCTGCCACAACACTAGAAAGCTTTCTGATTAGCTGCTAAAAAATGTCTCAGAAGTCAGAAACAGTTAACAATTAGCCTAAAGAATTACAAGGAATGAGAAGGGGGTCCTGCCTGATTGTTGCAAAATGTGCAATACCTAAAAATTTTCTTAAGGAAGAATGTTCTTTGATGTTTGGTCTTTGTACACTTTCAAGCCTAACCCACAAGAAGGGAGATTTAATCCATGAAACAGAGCACATCTAACAAGCCCTAAGTGAAGTCCAGGTGTCTTTGTTAAAGTTTAGAGTTGGACACGCTTCAGTGATCTCAGACCTAGGGGTAGGTTAACAAACCTTAGGAAGAAGGATGACCAGTGATAGTGGACACAATGAATGCAGAATTTATGGGCCACAAAGACATTTGGCAGAACTCCCAAGGTAAGTAAGAAACTTAATAAACCCAGCAACTGTGCTGAATCAGCTCTGACTGGGTAAAAGGGAATTCCGTCAGGTGGAGATCACGGCCACCGGCTCACGGAACACCGACCCCAGAAACCCCCTGGCTCCAAAATAGAGAAAGACTGAGCATGGCAATTAGTTAGCATGGGAGACTCATTAACCAACAGAAGACAGAACACTAATTAATAAGAGAACTATGTAACTTGTAGCCAATGAACACTAATTCCTCTGTTTGCTAAAATGTATAAATGGCGAAAAGTTTTGATAGGTGGTGTTTGATTCGTGGAAACCTCCGCCTCGCGCCCTGCGCGGAATAAGCAATGTCTCCTTTCTAAACGGGACCCTGCGCCTGTGTTTAGGGAGCTCCTAAACTCAGCACCATCACCTCTCCCACCGGCTCACCCCTCTGCTCCCCCTGACCCCCTGCTCTTTCACTCCTGGAGGAAGGAAAGAGTTTGCGTGTTTTTCCCATGCTGAGCGAGACCACAAACACAAGGGTGGCCAACTGGCCTTTTTTTTCCCCTCCCCAAAAATGAGGCGCGCGGGCCACCTCTGGCAAGGACGGCGGAGCCCCCCAGAACACCGAGCCCGGCGCGAGTAGGGCAACGGCAACGTGCCCCTGGAGCGGCTGACGGGCAGAACCCCCGGGGACGGGCGGCATGAGAGCCTCACGCAGCCCTTGCCCTTGCCCTTGCCCTTGCCCTTGCCCTCTCCTCCCCTCCCCTCCCCGCCTCCCTGAGGGGATCCCGCCGAGTCCCCGGGCCCGCGCCGACCGGCCCCCCCGCGCTCGCGCCACTCACGCGGCAGCTGTAGGCGTGGTCCCGCACGTGCGCCGCGTGCCGCGAGCGCGGGTGGCGCGCGTGGCCGCGCTCGCACACCAGCAGGTGCCGCGGCGCGCGCCCGAGCTGTGCCGGCAGCATCCCGGATCCCGCCCGCCTTCCTCCTCCTCCTCCTGTGCCGCCGACCGGGAGCGGCCAAACGCGGCGAAGAGGGCCGGGAAGGGGCCGTGCCGTGAGGTCACGTCCGCCGGCTCCGGCGGCGCAGCTCTGCTTCCGCTGTGGAGGCGGCGGGGCCGCGGTAGCCGCTGTCGCTCGTGCCCTGCCCAGCGCCGGTGCCCGCTTGGGGCTCTCGGTCCCTGCGGGCTCTGAGCAGCCCCGGCACGAATCGGGCACCAACCCTGCAGGGGCTGGGTGTGCAGCTGCTGAGTGCGCGGTGGTTAAAGCGCGGGGGCGGTTCAGTGCCCGGAGGGAGCACACAGGCTGGAGAGGGACCTTGTCCTAGAGCCTGGAGTGGCAGCACAAGAGCAATGGCTTCAAACTGAAAGAGAGTAGGGTTAGATTAGATATTAAGAAGAAGTTCTGTTCTGTGAGGGTGGTGAGGNTCCCTGAGGGGATCCCGCCGAGTCCCCGGGCCCGCGCCGACCGGCCCCCCCGCGCTCGCGCCACTCACGCGGCAGCTGTAGGCGTGGTCCCGCACGTGCGCCGCGTGCCGCGAGCGCGGGTGGCGCGCGTGGCCGCGCTCGCACACCAGCAGGTGCCGCGGCGCGCGCCCGAGCTGTGCCGGCAGCATCCCGGATCCCGCCCGCCTTCCTCCTCCTCCTCCTGTGCCGCCGACCGGGAGCGGCCAAACGCGGCGAAGAGGGCCGGGAAGGGGCCGTGCCGTGAGGTCACGTCCGCCGGCTCCGGCGGCGCAGCTCTGCTTCCGCTGTGGAGGCGGCGGGGCCGCGGTAGCCGCTGTCGCTCGTGCCCTGCCCAGCGCCGGTGCCCGCTTGGGGCTCTCGGTCCCTGCGGGCTCTGAGCAGCCCCGGCACGAATCGGGCACCAACCCTGCAGGGGCTGGGTGTGCAGCTGCTGAGTGCGCGGTGGTTAAAGCGCGGGGGCGGTTCAGTGCCCGGAGGGAGCACACAGGCTGGAGAGGGACCTTGTCCTAGAGCCTGGAGTGGCAGCACAAGAGCAATGGCTTCAAACTGAAAGAGAGTAGGGTTAGATTAGATATTAAGAAGAAGTTCTGTTCTGTGAGGGTGGTGAGGCACTGGAACAGGTTTTCCAGAGAAGTTGTGGGTGCCCCATCCCTGGAAGTGTTCAAGGCCAGGTTGGATGGGGCTTTGAGCAACCGTGTCTAGTGGAAGGTGCCTCTGCTCATGGCAGGGGACGGAGCTGGGTGATCTTTACTGTCCCTTCCAAGCCAAACCGCTTTCTGATTCCCGAGCAGCCCTGCAGGCTGAGGCAGGCCCCGCAGGTCCTGAGGGGCTGCACTGCAGGGTCCCAGGACACACCTGACAGGCTGCTCAGGTAAGCAGGCCCTGCACAAGAGCCATGGAGCAGGACCTGCCTCGGAGGTGTTGTGTTGTCTCACTGCTTGTTCTGTACATGGTATATTTCGCATAAAGCATGCACAAAAGTTCCAGCTTTCCCGCCTTCCCGCAGTGTTTCTTTTGCCGGTCCCCTGGCTTCGTGGCTTCCAATTTAATTTAAAACCGCACCAAGCAACTTTCTGGGTAGTTGCGGTTTCTGCACCCAGCACAGTCACTAGTCCGGCGCTTCTGGCTCCTTAGGCTGGCTCAGCTCCCGCTGTGTCAGGGGATGTACTTTGCGAGTGCCCGTGTGCTGGAGTGGCACCGGGACGCTGCGGCTGCTCCGGGCTCCGTGGTTTGTGCCCTGCATCGCGTGAGACCGAGGGGAAGCTGCACCTCAGGAGGTCACGGGCTCGTTAACGCTGTGGAGGGGGGCTGAATTCTGCACTGCCTGTATAAATCAGATTGATTGGATTATTATAAATCAAAAAAGGCCGTGTAATCATAGTAGCCTTCTAATTTAAAGCGTGCAAACTCTAATGGGGAAGGAGCTACATGATTAATGTCAGTCATTATCACACCCGCAAGCAGAAGCCTCTGTGGGCCTCGCACTGCGGCGGTCAGAAAGCCTGTGCTACTAAAGGGGTGAAAAGTTCAAGCCTCTGATCAATAAGCCCAGAGAGGCGGGCAGGAAATTTCAGCTATACTCAAAGCAGCATGTGGAGGGGTTTTTATTGTTTGTTTGATTTGATTTTTTTTGGCGGGGGGCTCCTTTTGTGGGATGTGTTGGGGCTTTTTAATGAGCTTCTCTATGCTAATACATTTTATGCTTTCTGCTGGGGATATGAATGGATGGGACGAGAAATGAGGAAAAAATATGTTGGGGAAGGGTCAAGAGAGTCAAGATTCATGGTTGCATATTCAGTGTTAAGTCAGTATTTTATGGATTCTGGCAGGAGTGTAGTTCACTGCAGCACAGTGGAGCACTGAAGGATTCACATCACCGTTCAGTCACTTTAGTTCATATGTCAGGCAATTAATTTTAACCCATCCTTAGTCATAGATATTGGCTGTCCTATTATAGAGTATGTGTGTTTCAGAGAACTCCCTGAAGATACTGAACTACATTAAAAAAACCCACTTAGAAGTCCAGTAGTATGTGCTGTAACATACAGAATTTCCCTATCTTTAAATGAGACATAAATCACATATATGTGTGTGTGTGTGTGTGCATGCTAATTGTTGGTTAATGCTGACATTTTAATAGTGGTTGTTAAGTTTTATGAGTAGTTCAGTATGGGATTTCTTTATATTGTAAAAAAACCAAAACAAAACAACAAAAAACCTCAAACTTTTAAACTTTAAATAATCTAAGACGTAAAGCTATCACAATTTTCCCAAGGATTTCAAACCCGTGACAGGGTAATGCAGTTTTAGAGCAGTTCCGTTTCTGCATGCCTAAAGACAGTTACAGGATATAGTAAAGAGGAAAGGATTGCCTTGAGACAACCTGTGGTAATAGGTTGGAGTATGGAAGGATCTCTCAAATACTTCCTGGGACTGGTGAAATTTGATTCTGATTTTGTATAAAATAACTGATTTTGGAAAGAAAAGTCTGATCTTCACATTATGTACAGTATCTCTTTTTGTGAAGCCCAGCCGCTCCTTGCATGTACTTTTTCGCTATGGAAGAGTGATCTTAACTGCTGGATTTTCTGATTTAAAAACCAACATTATTAAAATACTTAGTTTCATTAAATCAAATCTAAGCAAGTATTTGTCACAGCCTTTTGAAATTTGTTTATGTATTTAAGATGAATCAAAGTATTTTTCTTTTCAGTCACTGTGTTTTTCTTTCTAAAATAGTGTTGACGGCAGAAGAGAAGGAAGGAAGTTGTCTAAATCTTTTAACCTTGGCTATTATAATTAGTACTCAGCAAAACAGAAACAAACAGGTACCTCTGGCACTGTGTTCATCTAAAATTAATAAAATGCATATGACTGATAACCAGCAGTTTACTTGATTGGTGTCAACTGGTTTTTTTCATGGAGGAAAGTGGAAAGATGGTGAAAATGTGGACAGTTATCTTTATACCCTGTTTTTTACACACTTGAGTGCACATATTCAGAGCAGTGATGGACTAAAAAAGGTCCCACTCAGACTTATTCTTGAGGGGGCTTACAGACAAAGCTCTGCCAAGCTACTCCTCAGAGCAGTCGTTCAAGCCAGGAAGATTAGTGAATGCTAACCATAGACCAAGTTGTTGGATTTGGTTTAAAATGCCATTAAAAGCCCCAAACAACCAACCATCTGATCTGTTTATCTTAGAGTTAACCCCCCCTGTAATCTGGGAAATGTCATACTCAGGTTTGTGGTATTACAGTGGTAGAAGAAATGAGAGGTATAATTCCTCCAACAAGGTTCTGGGGAGCAGGAATGTGTTTCATCTATATTCAAGCAGGGTCATCGCATCCACTTGCCTCCCAAGGATCAGATTTTGTCAGGGCCCTGCATGATACTGGGGAATTTTCATGCACTTTCTCTCTCCTCCTAAACAAATCAATTGTCCCTCACATTATAGCTAATATGAGGCACATGTACTCTGTTTTCTATTCACACTTCCTTGCAGTAGGTAACAAAGTGTGGCCATGTTCCCCTGGTTGCCCCTTCATCTTCTGGGAAACATCCTAGGGAACACTTCCACACCCACCTCGACCTTCCATGGGCAATAAATATGTGTTCTTCTCCTTGTCCCATAACAAATGGGGAAAATGCTGCATTTTCCATTGCTAAGGTCTCCTCTCCTGGTGAGACAGATAACAGGCACCACTTCCCCTCAAACTGAATAACCAATTAACATGATCATGTTAAACTCATTGTAGCAGTTTTGCTCTCAATCTGTACATAATTTTTCTAGTTATATGAGTTGGTGTGCTGAAGGATATTAACTGTCCCTGCAGAAATTGTCTTGATAATATCCTTAGAACATTTTATTTCTAGCAACATTAGTGCTGCTCCTGGGATTGCAGCAGATCACACAGTTACTTTAATACACCATCATGAAGATACAGAATGCAATGCAAAGAGAAAATAAAGCTAAGCATTCCTTCCTATCCACACCTTAAGAAAAAAAAAAAAAAGGCAGCACAGAAATTTAAAAGTAGGGTGCATTTTCTCTTAAGATCAGTGCAGAGTACTTCTTTCCTGAAGTACTTCTTACACAGCTCAAGCTTCCAGACTGCTTCGAGGAGAGGATTTGCCATTCCCACCAATAAATCAGTAATATTTCTTGTACCTGTTATTGTTTATTCTTTTGTATATTACTGCATATTGTTAATAAGTATTAGGATTGCAAGGCCACTGGAATTTTTCTCCCACTAAACTGTTTCTCTGACACCCCCAAATCCTAAAAGGTCCTGTGCTGCACTTCACACCAATCTTTTGTGGGGCTGGCTGTAGATGTTTCCACCAAGGATGGATAACAAAGTTTGGCTTTGCAAGTTTAGCACAGTAAAATTTCAAACATCCTTTTGCAGTGCAATATCAGAGCCACGTGGTTGCTGGTTTCAAGCACAGAGAAGCTGGAAATGGTGCCAGCAGAGGAAGAAAGCCACAGGGAGAGGAGCCTGTTCTCTCAGCCAGCTGGAAGCCTGTTTCTCTGGGGCTGGGTGGCAAGCAGCCACCCTGCCTGTACATAGGTTCTCAAAAAGTGGTTACTGGAGTGCCTGGATTCATGACTTCTCTCTAATATTATCTATGAAATTAAGCAACAGAAATTGTGTAGTAATTTAAAATAAACCAAGATTAAAAAAGAGACCCAAACCCGCAAATAGACCAAAACCACGTTCCCTGGTAAGAGTAGTATTTTCAGCAGGATTTAAATGTTTAGGGACCAGTGTGGCGTTATCAAAAGTTTAAAATTAGAATTGTACATTTCATTTGTTTGAGCAAGATTCAAACTTTCAGTCTAGAAATACACTAAAAATATTTTCTCTGCCCTCACCTTCCAACTGTGCTAATGTTAAATTGGCTCATAGGAACAATGGAAGCAAGTTTTGTTCAGGAAGTATTTAAAAGACTGTGTGAAGGTTAACCTTCAAATTAATGTAAATACACACATATATATGCTATAAACACATGAGAGTATATTAGAATACAGAAGAACAGATCAGAGTATAAACATAGAAGTGTGTATGTAGATATGAGTTGAAGCCATTACTACACATGAGGTTATCTTTCTCCTCTGGTCCCCATGATTTTGAAGACTGGAGGCCTCCCAAGCAGCTTTCCTGGGAGGTGCACACAGTTAAGATGTTCTGCAAGCAGACTGTTCTGGTCTCCTTTCCTTTTTCTATTTTTTTTCCCTAGAATGTTCACACTCATATTCTCATTTACTTTTTTTTTTTATCTTCTGGTTTTTTAGGGCTTTTTTTGTTTTGTTTTGGTTTGGTTTTTTTGTCCAGAATGACTCTGAGGTCTTTGTATTTCTTTTAAGCCCTATTTCAAATGAAATATTAAAAACACTACTTTGAAAAAACAGCAATCTTGCATTTTGGTTTAAACCTAATTTTTTTTTTTTTGTGAATTTAAAACAATTCTATTTTCTATAAATGCAATTTTATCCAGACAACTGGGGAAAACATGAAATTTCCTCTGTTATTTTTTCATGCCTAATTGTTTGAAAAAAATTTTTGAATAAAAGCTCTGCCACTGCAAGTCGGCTCTTTACCTGTACAACCCATTCACAGGAAATTAGCTGCTGATTGCAATAATGGGAAGGAAAATTATTTTCATCTTTAGAGCTTGTGTCTTTGTATTCTTCCTGCTAGCACACTGCACTCAGATTACTTCTTCCTAAAATTGCTGCTTTGTTTGAGAACGTGTTAAGGAACAGGCAAATCTTTGTCCATGCCTGGATTTTTGTTTTAGGCAAAAAATCCAGACAAGAAACTGCACCATCCATTAAATCAAGCAAACAGCAAAAATTGGATCAGTATGAAGACACAGCATCTCAAATTTTTTAGACTTCACTGGTTGCCTGGAGGATTAGAGCTCTCTGCAGAACGTACTGAAAGGTGACCACCTCACTGCTTTTATCCACTGCACTTAAATGTGAGAAATAAAGAAGGCGAGTTGCATCTTGCGAGCTGAGTGACAAAACTTTCTGGGTCTTCCTGTTCCGTAACATGAATCAAGAAATGATGACTACATGGATTCAGCTGTAAACCACAGTGATAAGACACCCGCCTGAACATATGGTAGGAAAGAGACATAGAATTTTGCACAGAGTCATTAATCTTCAAATTTGAAAGTATGACAGGCTTCACAGTTAAATAAAACCACTCTGCATTTGGCCAAGATAAAGGTTTTGCTCTTGGAGTGAGAAGGAAGTGATTTCTGCTGGGGAGTGAATGCATCCTTCATAAATATATATATAACGAGAAATAAGAAATGACATTTTTTCTTAATTTGGCAGGATAACTAGAAAACATATAAAATATAAAATTAGGTGGAATTAAATGCAATCTTCAAGGACAACAGGTAAAAAAGGAAAACTGCAAAGGAGAGAAAATTACTCTTGAAAAAAGTCTTTGAGGTATTTAGCTTTTTAAAATCACTGAATCCATTCAATATTCACAACAAAAATTAATCCATTTCTCTTAACACTCTTGCTCAGTTCATCAGTTCATTAATTCCCCTTGTTTGTTAAGTTGCTCTTCGTCGTGTCTCCAGGCTGATTAATAATTCATAAGATAACTAAGGGTTCAAAATATCGGTTCCCTAAGACTGGTCTGGCTAATCTTGGATCTTGTTGAGTTATCCTTCGATTTGCAAGTTAAGTACTCGGATGGGAAGGGTCTGGGTAGCACTGCTTATCTGATTAGGAAATAGTGGTATGTAGAGGAGAGGGACATTAACTACCAGAAATCAAAGGAACAAGTCCAGTGGGATGAGTCGACAGTGATCTGCTTACTGCTGTTGGGAAGAGGGTAATGTAGAGCAGTGAAAACTTTCTGTTCACTTTAACTGTGCTCATGCACTTCTGTTTCTTGGATGGGAGATGGAGCAGGGTGTGAATGACACCACTTCTTCTTCAAGAACATCTTTATTTTGAAAACAAAGTGTCTTCTTTCAACTGAATCGTTTTTGAACTCCTTACAGTGTGACTTGTTCTTGAAGTATTTTGAAACTGAAGTGAGTCCTTCTGCTTCACTGAGCAAAAAGATAAACAACTCAGTTTTGGCACCATTAGGTTCCATTCACAGTCTATCATATTACAGAGACATTAGAAAAGATGTACTGAATCATGGAAGTAGCAGCCTTTAAATGTCTCCTCAGTTTGGGAGTGAAAAGAAATAGGAGACATGTGGGATTTGTCTTTTTGTTTTAGTTGGATATGAAAATGGAGACAGAAGCAGAGTTACAGCAGATTAGTAGTCCAGATACCAGCAAAGGAAACATATTTTGCTAAACTTGTTCCTAAATATTTACTGTATGAAAATGTATTGAACTATGTATTATCTGCAGATGGCTTGTAAAAGGAACTGCTCTGAATTGTGCCAAGCCAGTAGGAACAAAAAGTCTAAAAGAACTTTATTAAGGTTGCAATTCCAATTCATGGTGATATGAATCATGATAACATTCTTTAGTAAGGTTTTAATGCCATGATCACATACTACTTACATGGCTGGAGGACTTGGACTTCATTTTCTTCAAATTACAAAGAATGCAGGAAGGGAAAGGATGATCCTGCCACAGAGGCAAGTGATTTTCTAGCCTGAAGGGACTAAATTTTATTGCTGCTCCTGACATTAAGCACCTGGGAGTGCTATGCAAATTGCTCAAACTAACTTGGCTACCTAATGCATATTGATAACTTTCTACCCCAGTAACCCAAGCAGTCAGATTTCAGAGGTACTGAGTTCTAGCTGAAATCAAAAGGAGTGATGTGCTGAGTCCATGAAAAATCTTCTATTCTCATAAGCAATTTCAAAAGTCAAGTTGCACACTTCCAAAATGAGCACTTAGAATGAAAGGACACTTTTTACCTTGACCTCTCCGCAGCTCAGCTCTCTAATACTAAAAATCAGGAATACTTCATCTCACAGTAGTCTACTGTTTCTGAAGCACTTGAAGGTACTGTGGTGCTGAGCACAATGGAGGATCCCGAGAGGAAATCCCATCACATCTCCAGAGCAGGACTGGAATACTGTTCAATAAGTCAGGCCTGCAGCTACACTTTGAGCAATGTGGAGGAAGGCAATGACAACACCATTGAGTAGCTGTCTATCTTGTGTGCTTAACGAGACAGTCCTGAAAGAAAAATGGCCTAAAAATGCATAATTAAAGGCTGTAACCTAAATGATGGGCTCAAAAAAATATAAAAGGGCTGCATTAAGGTTATAAAGGCAATATGACCTCAGGCAATTTTTAGTGTACTGATGCTTGAATCTGTATTCCCATCATTCTTTTAACATGGATTTTTTTTGTGGATAATTAATACTAGGCTCTGTTCTAGTCTTTGGAAAAAAAGTAATGATACATTGATTTGATGAAATAAAGCATATTGCCCATTGAAATGTGGGCACTAAAAAAGAGTAGACAAAGTGTATTTACCTGAATTTGCAGGACAAGGTTTATATGTATCTGTGTTTAAGACTGCTGTTGTTTAGCACAAACTTGGACTAGGTTCATGTCTTGAGAGAAATTGCCATGGGTTCATAAAGGAACAGTAGCAGACATAAATTTGTGCATGAAAGTAAGCATAGAACTTCAGTGGCTCCACCTAGTATCATCTGCCCAATTAGGTTTATATTTTACAAAGCTTATAAAATTTTATAACATCAGCTTTGGGGAACACATCTCCCAATCCCGTAAAGCAGTGCCTTTGCTGAAATCATGTACACAGACACTTAGAATTAAATACTTGCTAAAATTATTTGTAAGCTTAGGTCCAATTATTTTACCTGACCACCAACATTGCTGCAGTTTGTTCAGTAATTCTTTGCAAATAGTAACAATAATAATATAAACTTTTATATGACAGGTGCAGCAGCAACCCTGACTTCATGTTCACACACCTCCTCCTTCTCCTTCATCCTTTAACCAGCGATTCCTGCCTTCTCTTCTCCCCACCCCAGGCTGCAGCAGGTCACTTCTTGAAGTGTGCTAATGCACCCCTTCATGTTTGTTAGATGACTACCCTGACAGGATCATGTGTGCCTTGTCTTGAAAGGCTTCAACTCTGATTTGCTTCAAATAGAAAGTCCTGGCTTTAGAATGTTTTCTGATTTTAAAGTGTTAGATAACACTGCTTCCATTTGCAAAACAGGTGATCTTTTACATGTTATTTCAATTTTTCATTTTGTTGCTGGAGAGGAATGTATTTGCAATCAGATGAAATTGAAAAGCAATGACAATCAACCACACCACCAGATGGAGCTTCTTTTCTGCCTTTCCTGCTGAAGGTGCTGAAGCTGTGGAACTGAACTGGGACTGTGGAACTTTAACTGTTTTTGTAGTCAATGAAACAGAAAATTCTCTATTTTTATTTCTGGCGATGCAGGACTAAGCATCCCTGCATTCATAGATGGCTATTTCAGCAATTTTTATTTGTATACTGTTAATGACAGCTATTGTGCCAGTCCTTTGCTTTTACAGGGCTAGGCGCTATCACACACTCCTGTTTCTTGTTCCTGCACCTGAGAGTTTTCAAGTACAGGCTCACTTATTAGAACGGCACATTAATATTAAAGCAGCATGTATTTCTGCTCTTTTTTTTCTTTCCTACTGTAAAAATTATTAACATTCTTTATTCAGCCCACTACATAATCTATTTTATTCACTGAAATTCAACTCTGAAGTCTCCTTGTGTGCTTTTAGCAGTACTGTATAGTGTTACAGATTCCTAGTCGCTGGTTTATATATACATCAACTGAAGTTATGATGTTCATAAGTCATGAGGATCGATATAAATGACTGTGATAAACATTCTCTCTCTTTTACAGGATATACTCTATCAGATACCTGGTTTGCTGTCTGGTATCCTAGCTGAGCAACTGAGAACAGACTGTAACTGAGGCAGTCTTGGAAAATGCAGAGAGACAGGGTTGAATTTATTCCTTTTTTGACAGTGTGAAGAAACACACATTCAAGCCAACAAATTTTAATGTAGCGTTTATACAGCAAGATTGCTTGGAAGCCTATTCCCATTTTAACCCAAGAAATGGGACTGACGTACAACTTACCCAGCTGTGGCTGCTGGACTGAAAAGGTTGGCCTGCATTTGCCAGGAGTTACTAGAACAGGCTAGATTGCACAACTCTGTTTTCCCAAAGGACAGGGAGGTATCTGAGCTGATGAGGTCAGGTTGGCGTTCCATTGTGCCACGTCAAACACAACTCTAAAGACCAGCAAGGTTTTGCCAGCCGACGTCATGAAGGTCCTTCTGACCAGCTGGCAAATTCTGTTGTCCTGGGAGAGACCAAATGAGTTTGTGCCACTATTGATTTTGAGTGAGTTATGCGCCTTGCTGCTTGTAACAAAGGCAAACACAAAAAGACAAAACAGAATTAATGTGGGTACAAGTTCATGTTGTTTTCCATTTTCATGTTGCATTTCCAATGAGTAAAAAAATCTAATGCTGTAGAGGGGGAAAAAAGAAGGGGGGGGAAATCTAATGATTCAGACATCTAATGTTCATATGCTAACAACTCAAAAAGGTGATCTAGAGATGTGTTGTTTAGTCATGTTTTCAGTAGTTCATTTTGAAGGGTATGTCAAGCATTTGGAATTTCTGAGTGTTCTTAGACAAGAGGTAAACATCTTCTGTCTGAATAAGTTTCCTTACAGAATTTTAAGAAGACATTGGGTTTTGTTTTCCAAAGGCAGGCTGCTAGATGGCAGGGCAGGAGCAAAATCCAGCAATTTAAGAAAGAAGGCAAGAAAAAAAGTTAATTATTTTAATACCTTTGCAATAGTTTTGGGGGTAGAATGCCCTTTATATCAACCTACTCTGGATAAGATTGAGCTTCTTCCTCACTGAAGTCCAAAGCAGTATACTAGCATAATGTAGGGCAAGAATTTGACAAAATTATACTTTTCCTAGACTTAAAAAAACCCCCGAAACAACCAAACAAAACCCCACATAAACATAGAGGTTTCACATGTGAGAACCCAGATCCTAGTGTTCATCAGAAACTTTTGAAAGAGATGCGGTTCTGCAGCTTTCTGGAGATCCACATTAAAAACAAACAAAACACATAAAACAAAACCCTTTTCAACTCCTATGCTGTGACTACACTTTGGAAGCTGAAACCATTTTTTCTCACTGGTAATCTGAACTTCTCCTTTTCAGAGACTGTTTATTTGAGTTAAATTTTTGAAATGCAACAACAGTCAATAAGGACGGCAGGATGACAGCTTGTACGTGGCACAGGGGTTTTAGCATCATATAATTTACCAATTAAAAGACTAACAAAGGGCTTAAGATTTTCAGTGTACCACATGAATATAAAAAGTTTAGATAAATACCTTGTAAATCCCGAAGGTATTAAACGAGTCTCGACACCTTTATGAACCACAAGATCAAAGCAATACTTCAGAAATTTTAGTGAATGGAAAGTTTTTGTGCAACTTGGTTTTGTCACAATTAATGCCAATTTCATTCTGAATTCAGAATCCTTTGTGCCATTACTATATATTTACTTGTCATGAAGAATGGCCTTGATTTTTTACCAGATGTAGGGAAATCTTGGACCTCCTGAAATCAATGACAAAACTCCACCTTCAAGGAGGTCAGCATTTCACCCAAATGAAGGGACATTCTTTGCCTCACTGCCAAAGACTTGGTATAAGTAATTGAAAAGGATATTCAACATCACTATAGGAAACACAGCCATTGCTGTAGTTCAGGAAAACTGAATAAGTGTATTTTCATGTATGTAATCTCATTAGGAACATCAGATGAAAGTCTGCTGAGACACAAGAAAAACTATATAGCAGAGATCTCTAAAAGTGCTGTCTGAGAGTCTCAAAGCTCTAAAGGGTTTTGCTTGCTGGGCATCCTGCAGAAATTACATTTAAATCTTTGTATTTAAGACTTGGAAATTAAAGTAATCACTTCCATCTATTTGTTTCTGTTTCAGTACTTTTCCCATTATGGATTTAATGCATGACTTTTTGAAGTACAGCTGCTTGGTTTTCCTGCATAAAGACGAAAATTAGGTCTAACAATCTAACTTCTGAATAATTTCTATTCATATTGTATAGACCCACTGAGTTTCTCATTCAGTGTTTGACCATCGTCATAAACATAGTAAACTGAAATCCCATCCTTATTAGAAACACAGAGAAGCTAGAATTTTATATGGGAGAGGGAGCATCTTATTTTTTTTTAATAGTTGAGGAGGCTTTTAATATCCTTGCTGGCATTTTTGTACAAGAAACATGACTGTTAAAACCGGGATGAAGAGTTACATAATTTTCAAAGCAAAGCAAGAATATTGTTTGAACGAATGCTACTAGCATTCCAAAAAGGTGGTATTAATTTTGTGTGTGAACTGTGATAATCCCTGCCTATTTCTAAATCCCCGTAAATTGTTTCATAGGGCTTTAGAGCTATGACTCGTTCACATTTTCTGACAGGCTATTGTCATGGGAGATTTTCTTAGAAAACACGTAAGTAGGAAATTGGAGAGATCTGGCATATTTGAACTAGGTACATCCAAAAGTTGAGTACTTTCCCCTTGGACTTTCTGGAAAATCTGCTAGCTTTGGGTTTGAAAGTTGAAGGTAATATTAAAAGTGCATTAAAGGAAATGATGAACTGTATTTGAATGGGTTTCTGTTTTACTTTGTGAGGTTGAGTTGAATCCATAGAACCTTCCAGTTACTTGACTCTGGGTGTCTGCAAACAAATATTTTCATGTTAATTTTCTGTTCAAATGATGACAACTTATCAATCCAAGCAGGCTGACCAATTTATCAAGCCCCATATCAAATATAACTCCAAGCCAAAATCCCTATCTAATGAGTCCTGAGAAATACATTCCCATGCAATCATGGTGAGAATTGAAAAACAATACCATGGATTGCTTACCAGTGATTTTCACATTCCTTTTCTTAATGTCATTTTCAGTAACCACCTTAGGATGCAAATGCTTCTGCAAAATGTGTGTACTGATTGTAGGATGGGGTCAAGGTGGGCTGTTGTGAACCAAGAAGCAGGGAAATGAAAGAAAATGCTGTGCTGATCCTGTGTATAGTTGATAACCCTAAACATATCTGGTCCAAATTCAGGGAATGCAAAAAGCCTCATGGCTGCTAATAATGCTACCTCTCTTTTACTAGGAAATCCCTCTGCTTTTATCACAACATTTGCTTTAATAGCAAATGTGGTAAATAGTACTTAGAAGCCTGAGACCCGGGTTGCACCAGTCTTTTAGGAGAAGCCATTTTAAAACATCAGAGAACACTAAATGCCTCCTTAACTAATGTCCTCTGGCAGGGTTTGTTGTGTAGCTGAACATCTGTTCTAAAGGTTTACCTGATTTTAAATTACTCCTTTCAAAATGGTAGCAATTGATTCCCACTTAAAATATGAGTTTGTGTGCCGTTAATTGCCTGATTTTAATTATTTTCCTGCAATATGGATTCATGTTGCCTTAACTGCTTTTGCTTATTTTCTATGAATTGTAGTTCTTTTTGCAGGCCTGTCTCCTAGAGTTATGGAACATATAAGAAATGTGTATTAATTGCTACCATATTACTTAACTTTTATCAATATTTACAGTTGTTTTCTCTTTTTGGTGTCCCTTATTTTGCTTAAACCTTTCACATTACTCTGAAATTTCTAGTAGTCCAAATGGTTTCGCCTTATGAGCAAATGGCACAATTTTTTCCCTTCGCTGCTTAAAACATTTGTTAATGATTTGGCAAGCTGGGATAGCTTCCACATGAGGAAGTAAGGGCTGGTTTCTTCATTTCTGCTTTCCTCACCATAAAACAGATAATACTTCAAGAAAGTAAAGTAGCAATGTTGTACTTTAGGTAAGGGTTCTTGAACATATTTTAAGTACTAAGCACCCTTATCCTACACATAATCTATTCATTTTTCTTCTTTCCAGGTTGGTAATTTGAGGTGCCACAAGCCTCAGATAGGTGAATGAGGAGGTCTCACTTCCAGGCGCAAATAAGAAAGTGCTTGCAACCTGTTTTCATCACAGTGAATGTTACTTAACAGGAGAGTGTTTGGGAGAGACTCAACATTTCCATCCACTGCTTGGCTAGAGACACCAGCAGGTTGGGAGTGATGATAGCAGGTGACACCAGCACCTTTGCTGCCATGTCTAGGAAGAGGACAATTGTGTTCCTCTTTCCTGTGCTACACCACAGAGCTCAGTGGAGTGACTCAGGACCACGGTCTGTGGCTTAGCACCATTAAGTTGAGCCTGGTTGGTTTGAAGAGCTGAAATGGTGGCACACCACCTCCCTTTGGAGTGGACAAGGCAAAGGAAGGCTCCCGTGAAGGGTTTAGCCAACAGCCTGCCAAAAGGGGCAGCTCCCAGCAGAGCTGGTGATGAACAGCTGATGGCAAAATGGTGTTCATCATGTTTTCATTAGCACAGCGGGTGCCAGCCAGGATGTTTGTCCTTCATTCCTCTTCTTACAATGCCCTAAACCCAACGACAAACAAATGTCGAGGAGTCAGATTATCTGGCACTTCTGAGGAACTGCTCGCTGTTCAGCTCTTCTGTCAAGGTGCAGCAAGAACATCCTCACAGCAGCGTCTACTAAGAAAACTGTCTGGTGATGTTTCTGCTGCTTTGACATTCATTCCTCTGCGAGACCCAGACTGCACACTCAGTTGAACTGCAGTATATTCACTCACACTGGGAGGCTGCTTTTTGGCAACCAAACTGATGCTAAAAATAAAACAACCTATGCAAAACAAACAAAAAACCTCCTTGCTAAGTCCATAGTGGGAGTACGTTGCTTCAAAAAGCACTGGGTTGTTTGCATATGCTTTTTGCTGTCTCTTCCATGAGAAAAAGAATGGAGGGAAGTTTAATAATAATTTTTGCAATCATCCGTGCAAATCACCCCAGACAATAGCTGTGGCATGCACAAAGTATAGAACCAACTTCGGAAACTTCTCAGATATGGACCTCATCCTACTTATAAAAACATGTTGTTATAAGGATGCTGTTTACTATGCATCATGCCTGCGAAATAAAATTGAGAGGCATTCTACTTCTCTTTATTTATTTAACAGGCAATGCCTGTATTTTGTTTTCCCTTCTTGATTTTTTGTTTTTAATTGGAAACTTTGGAGATAGTCTGACCTTCTAAAAGGGTGTTTGTGCACACGCATGTGCCCCCTGAGCCTTTGGACTTGATTTTACACAAGTAACAGTACAGTTAGCACCAGGTGTGGGTAAAAATAGAGATTTGCTTACAAAACATATCGTACTTTAAAAAGTTAATGCCTTTGGAGTTTGTTTTACCTTTGGGGTTTTGTCCTCGAGCTCTGGTCTCAAAGATTTTCTCTGCAGTTAGGATGGGTGGAAACTGATTTACACACAAAAGCCGGGGGTCTCACAAACTCCCAGCAGCAGAGGAGCGCGGCTCACTGGCAGCACCCAGCCCGGGCCGGCGGGGAGGGCAGCGGCTCAGCCCCGGTCCCGAGGGGCCGCTCAACTCCCACTGCCTCCTGTTCCCTGAATGGATGGAACTCCTCCGTGATGCCAGCCTGGGGCTGGGGGGCTCCTGCTTAATCCTGACCCTCCGAGCTCTTTCTTCGGGGAACCTCCGACGGGTGGAAGCCTAAATAACGACGACGGTGACGATGATAATAACAATTAATTACAGTAATAACGAAGCCTGCTCCAGCAGCCCACGGCCGCGCGTTCTCCCCCGGCCCGAGTGTGCGGGGCGGGGCGGCGGGGGGACCCCGGCGGGGCGCCTGTCCCCGCTGCCCCTCTCTCCTCCAAGCCCGTAAAACACCGAGCGTTGCTCTCTGCTCGCTGCTCCGCGCCCTGGTAACGGCGGCCCCCGGCGGGCGGGAGGACGTGCGGGGCCGCCCGTCGCGGCTGTTTCCGCGTTGCCCGTCCAGGGAGGTCCCGCCCCCGCCCGCGGCCGCCCCAGCCCCGCGGGGAGGCTCCGGGGCCGGCGGGGGGGCGCGCCCCCTGCCCGGGGCCTGCGGC
>VWZW01004074.1:804527-898358 GCA_013397115.1 Edolisoma coerulescens
CCCCGCCGCCCCCCGCTACTGACGCCGGCCGGGCGAGGGGAGCCGAGGGGACCCGGCCGGGCAGGTGCAGGCGGCCGCACCCCGCGCCCGGAGTGAGGCCGGTCTCGGGAGGGAGACAGCCAGCGCGCCGAGGGCCCCGTCCCGGAGACTGCCCCAAGTCTGGTGGTTTTTAAGCAGGCGCTTCAGTTTCTGCCAGCGAAACATGGATGTGCGTAGGCTCGCATTGCTGTGGCTTCTGGAATTGTTCTCCTTTTTGGTTGTCCTNTTTTTTTTTTTTTGTTTTTGAGAGAGAGAGCAAGGAGACTGAGTAGCGTGGGCTTTGCTTTTCCCCTCTTGAAGTGAAGTTTTGAGGTCTTGATTTGGGCTTGACTCCACTTACCCAATTAGTCAAGAACACTCGTGTGAAAACTTGTTGGCGTGTTCGCTACAGATTTAACTTAGGATCCCAGTTTTCTCGTTCTCAGATCCATTTGAAAGACACAGTACTGCGACAGCAACGGTGTGCTTTGTCTTTTTTTGTTATTTTGTTTTAGTTCAATGGACTCCATAACAATACGATTCACTGTTGTGAGCACCTGTCAAACCCGTGACAGGCTTGCGTGCCCGTCCCACCTTTGCCATGGCTGCGGCGGCTCTGAACAGCAGGCACTCTGTTTTGGGGCTGGATCTGGGGCTGGACTGGGCTGCTCTGGCTTTTGTCATTCAACACACTTTGATACTGCTGCCCAGGCTCGCGTGTAGATCCCGTCTGGCTAATAGCAGCCAACAGGGACTTCTGCAGAATTGTTTTTGCTTAAAATAGACTGGTGACTTCTTTTCACACAACTGACAAGTCTAAAACCGGGATGAAGGAGGAGTTAAAATACTTGCTGATGCTGTGTTTATCAGGAGAACTTTGGTAACACCTTTGAATCATGCACTGTGAAATCAAAGATGGTGTCTGTCTCGTACATGGTTCTGTATTTCCAGATTTGGGGAGTAGTTGCTGGTTTGGATGACCCTTCTCACTGAGGAGTGCTGATGTGATACAGAGAGGGTGTCCTCAGTAACAAATGGAAACAAGTGCCTTAGTTCAGCTCTCCTTACGTTACATTTTGCACCACATTTCTCAAGTATTTATAATTTATTCAGCTTTTTTGCTACATATTTTTCTGTGTTTGTATGTTGCTGGGAAAGGACTTTGTTGTGCACACAACTGGACTTTATGGCGCTGGACACTTGAATTGATTTTATAGTCTTCACTCTTGCACTGCAAGCCTCGAGGTTGACTACTGCTGGTGTCCCAACTCTTGAAATTAAGCAAAAACTACCAATGCAAATGGGTTTGTAAGAATAAAAAAAAGTTTTAAAAAAAGCCATAAAACTCACCATTACACCTCTTTTTTTTTTCCCCCCCCTCTATTTAGCAAAACGTAACAGGAAACTTCACGCTTCTGCAACCTGGTTTTGTCCCCACCCTGTTGTCTGCGTGTCCTGACCAGGGACGATCCTGTCCGTAAGCAGCATTTAGGGCTGTAGCTGAAAATGACTGTTGTCCTGCCAGAGCCATGAGACAAATCGCCCTCTAAGTCCTTGGCAGCCCGTCTTGAGCAGAGCTGGGGTGAGAGGAAGCCTTACTAGCATGGGTGGAAAATAGGTGGGTTTCGGTCAGGTTTTGCTCTGGCTCTTCTGCAACTTTGACTCTGCTTGTTGTCTTTTGATACAGTATCTCAAAATATGGGTTATTTTTTGTTAATGAAAGAAGAGATAAGACATTGCCAGAATGCAGAAAACGCCCTGACATGGATGTATGATCTTCTGTAAGACCATGGAATGTCATTTTCCTTTTTTGAAACAGAGCATACCATGAGATTTCTCAGGTCTTCATTTCCAATCTTAAATGTTCCATTATGAGAACATTAGAAAAATTAGCTTCTTCATAAAATTCCCCATACTTGAGAATATTTCCAAGCCTACAGCTAACCTGCCTTTTGAGATGGCTGGAACAGACCCAGGGCTAAAAGCAGGGGGTCTGTTGGGGGAAAGACATGAAGCAGAGGGAGCTTCCGACTAAAGGTCCTGCAGTTCTGCTAACATGTGCGCTGCTGCTGAAACACAGCCTGTCCTCCCTCCTCCCAAAAAAGCCTGTACATAAACTATAGTGTGAGAATACGGCCTGAGACAAGGAGGTGTTTAATTCCTTCAGAAACCATTCTGCTGTTAGACTGTATCAGTTGCTTTGACAACGCACAGAGGGAAAGCTCTGTGCAGGCAAACAGAAGTTGGTGCTGTTGTCCTCCAAGTTACACGTGAACTCTTGCCAAAAAGGTTTTAAGGGAGAATAGTGAACTCTACTACTTCTCTACACAAGTTTGTTTTAAATCTGTCATGCATTACAGGGTTACAGGATGTTACATGGGATAACCTGGTATGAATTAGCCTTTTTTCAGATTGCTGCATCAATGAAATAGTGTGCTCTTAAGCTGATGTGTGATCCTAACAGTGTCAAGATTGATCCTTCATTTAAGTACAATGTAATATTTGGGATTTCTGGAGCCCATTCCTTATTCTGTGCTTTGTTTATTAGTTGCTTCAGAGAAGAAGGCAACATCGGCCAAAAAAGGAAGGGAGGGAGCTCTCCTTAACCGAATTTAAAGGAGCAGCCGTATGCTGATGGCTGTGTCCGGGCAGAGGTGGTACCATGAAGAATCCTGGCTAGCTGTGCTTATTGATAGAGGGCTGGAAACATTCTCTGATCCGCTGTAAACATTGACATCCAGAACATGTAACATTTCTGTGTGCTTTTCAGATGTGGGACCTGAAATTTGAAATGCAAGAAAGTACTTGCTGAGGCTAGACAGTAAAATCTTGAGTGCTTCAGAAAATCGGTGCCAATCAAAAATCCTGCCCATTGTGTTAATTAAAGCACAACATTTTTGTGCTTTGATACCTGGTAAAGTGCTTTTATTTGTTATTAAGAATTACTTCTTGTGAAAGGAAGGGGAAAACCTCTAGATGGGAATCAGACATACTCCCTTTTTAATAGACAGTACATTTCTGTGCTCTTAAGATTTAATAGAAGCATAGATTTCCAAAGCAGTGTTCAAAGACAGCCTACTCACAGTTGTCTGTATTTTCACAGCTGAGGTTACTGAGGGCTATGGAAATGGAAGGCTTTATCAAAGATTATGCTGGACAGCAGTTGTAAAAATCCAACTGGACCATGTGTGTACCGAAGGCTTGCAAACCCACATCAGCAAAACCCAGGGCTCTTGCTCCTGGTTGTAGGTTGAGACACATGGCATAATTGCAACATTATTCTCAAAGGAATATAATCAAAATGAAGTAGTTCTAATTCTATTAAAATCTAAAGGCCAGTAGAGTACAATGTGAAGTGAAGCACTCTTCCTGTTTGGTTGCATTACTGTTAATGTATTTCATAAAGATTCAAAGCATAACTTTTGGAGGATGTGCTCATAAACACACTCCCTCCCCTAACTTAAATAAGAAATTTAAGATTTGCTGCACTTTTGGAAAAACTCCAGCTCCAAAGATTTTTATTTTATGCAGATTTCTGTTCCTCCACCATGGATTAAGGATTTAGGGGAGGAATAGCTGCCAAATGGTTTTATAGGTGTATATAAATGAAAAAGGTTTAATATAATTGAAATTCTATAGGGGTAACTGTGAAGGACATCAAAGTTAAATCTTCCTTAAGCAAGTTTTTGCCATGTACACTTACTTTTAAATTCAGCTTTAAATGATTCAGAAAAGGACTGTGAAGCTAAATTTACTTTGGTGTCATGAAGATCTGTAAGCTTGCATGAAAACGACTTCTGTTTTATTTAAAATTGGAGCTTTCAGTCAGTACTTGGGAAGTCTGGCTTCTGCTCCCATTGGCTTCCCTGGGATTTGGATCCAGCCCAAAGTACTGCAGGAAGGTAAGGGAAATGATCTAGGTTTAATTGTCCATTCTGTTCAGAGTCTTGTGTTATGGGGTTAGGATAACATGGCACTGTGATGAATGTTCATCTGTCAAGAGTTCAAAATCTGCTGTCTGTGCATGGCGGTAATTAAATCACCTTAATTGTTTTTTCATTATTCTTTCTGAGAGAGGGAAAATTACTTGCCTTGGATTAGCATATTGCCAAAGACTGTTATAAATATTTATGGCGTGTACTCTTTCAATAGAAAGCCTGTACATTCTTCACAGGTCTCCATAGTTCTTTTTCTCGAACACAGAAGAGAAGTTACTTGAATGCACTAATTACCATCATTTCCCCCTCTTGCAAAGCTTCAGTAGATACTGGTTTAACAGAAATAAAGGTAAGTAGTTTAGAAGGAAGCATCTCCTGCAAAACGTATTTAATTACCTCTGTAAGCTGTGGAATCTTTCTGAAGGTGCATATGTTTGTGAAACAGGTTTAAGAGTTCCAATTTTTTTCCTTTTACGGTTGTAGAAAATATACAGTTTTGGAAGAATTACTGGCTTATCTTTTTTTTCCCCCCTGCTTTCACATTAAGGCCTCATGCACTATTCTTATATTCTAAAATACTGAAAAAGTAGGAATGTAAACACTCAAAGAGCTGCACTGCTTAATTCTTTTTTTATAAAGGTCATCAAGCAAAATATTCCCAAGAGTACGAAATAATTATGCCTGTGTTAAGAATGGTGGAACAAAGCGAACAGTATAGTCCTGACTTGAATAATGCCAGGATTTCACTGTAGATCATTATGGAAAACTCAGGAAAACAGTCAGTGCACAGCTCTTTCATGGCTCTGTTTACGCGTACGTATGGTCTGTGCTGGGTATCGGGAGAGACGCATTTATGTTCCATTACAGAAAGTAAAGTTGAGGGGCTGGTGCTTCTCCATAAAATTATTCTACCTGCTTATGTTAGGGGGTAAAAGTTTTGCTTTTAATGCCTGGAACCTTGGAAGTTTTTTTGATATGAAAATACCTTTTGAGAAAAGTGAGTAATAAGCTAAAATCCTTCTTAGCCTATTTCAACATTGTACGTAAAGTGTTCACATGCTTCTCCCTTGGGTTGCTCTCCTGAAAATCTGTACCACTGATACATCTGGGCATTTTGAAACCATGCTTTCAATTGCAGAAAAATTTCTTGAGAGGTTGTAACACACAACAGAAATGCCTGTCCTTTGAACAGTTACTAATACTAATCAAATGGTTCCTTTTTTCCTTTCAGAGTGCTGTTTCCAAGTTTATCCTGTAAAAGTAAGGACAAACTTCAGTATAGGCAAACATTCAAATTTTGGTTCATACTGCTGAGGTCAATAGTTTGCGAAAATGTCGAGATCGGGGAAAAAACATTTTTAATATAATACAAAAGCAAACTTTTTTTGCTAAGACATTGCAACTTTAGTAAAGATATTTATTGAGCTCTGTTCTAAGGAAAAATATATACTTTTTATAATAGGGGACATTGTACATAAGTCATGGGATCATTCCTTTGTGTTTTAACTATTCCTGTTGTTTACACTGCTTTGACAAAATCCAACAAAGCTTCTGACAGCGTGCCAAGAGAGATTTAATGAGTATTGCAACGTAAACGGAACTGGTGAAGCACAGAAGGTGCAGCTGTAAGAGCACAGCAGCTCCGAGGCTGGACCACAGTGCCAGCTCTCCAGTCCGCTCTCTCCAGCGGCGGCGATGAGCACATCCCTAGCCAGAAGTAAGAACAGGGCAAGGGGACACCAACACAACACTCAAGTCATCCCAGCCTACAACTGGGCTCGACTTTCTAAGCCAGGTGTGGTTAGCAAGTATTTTCCTTCCATAGCTTGTAGGATTTCAATGATAAAGCATTTGTCAAGCTATGTTTTTATACAGAACTGGGCATGTTTTGGCAAAATACCTTAGAAGGACATCAGGCAAGGGAAAAATATATTTGTAGATGTCTTTCAATCAGGTACAACTGATACGCACATAATTAACACTAACTGTTACAAGCAAAGGAAACATAAAGACTTGTCCAAAACAGGGAACAAGCATCTAAAATGCCGTGACTGTGTTGGGTTTGAGGAGTAAGTGGTAATACCTTTGCCACTTTGCACTCCTATTAACAAGCTAGATAGCGTTACGCAGACTTCTGGACTGTAGCAGCAGAGGCGTTCTTACCTTGCTTCTAATAAGTAATGTATAAATACTGTATGATAAGCTGATCAGTAATTTCAAGTGAGAACTAATTTGTCCTTGACTGAGAAAGTCAGCTGTCTTACCCTCTGAAGTATGGATTGGGGACAGAGGGAAATTACAGAGCCCCATTACTTTTTTTTTTCCATGTGATGGTCCTCTCTGTAGAATGTACCTGAAGGTTACTACTGCTCTTCTGCAGGTAGAAATAGGTAAGGGAGAGAGAATCTGAGTGGTAACCTTGAGAAGGAAGGTTGGAGCAGATGGCATGAACTGGGACTGCAGTAGTGTTCTATCTACCACGAAAACTTAACAAGAGAATTTTCAGGCATTAATGGAGAAGTAATCTCCTTCATACTTCGGAGGGAATTAATGAGGCATTTCACGTTCCCGTGACTGCCTGTCTCTATGACAGCATGTACCATCTACAGCTGTATTCTTGTTGGAAACTGCTAAGGAACTTCACTGGAAAGGTATTTTGGAAGAACTGATTATGCATTGAAAGAGTTCTCTTATTTTTTTATAAACATGGTGAAAACAGATTTAAATAGTAAAAATGTTACTGATGGAGTTGTCCCTCTATAAATCAGGGCTATGCTATTTATAAGTATGTTTATTTTGCTTCCTAGCATACATTCTCAGATCTTGAAATGGTACGCATGCTTGTTCCAGTAATTAAGCTGCTTTAGACAAGGATTTTACATGTAGTGTTTTAGCAACTAAGTTTCTTACAGTATAAAACTGGCAACCCTTCCAAGCCTGTGTCATCCAGGAGTGTTAAGATGTTATTACATTTCTGTGAGCTCCCTGGAAGCTTAAAGAGCAATCAAACCCTTCTTCCCCTGCAGTTTCACCATTAACTTAAGTGCACTTAATTACCCAGTTGTGAATGTGGAGATTTCAAATACAGAATCTAATGTATATTACCTATTAGAATAATTAAATTCCATTTTAATAAAATGCTCACTAAAAGCAATTTACATTGCAATACTTATACACCTAATAAGGGGAGAATTATTACTGTATTTGCTTTTTATCTGAAATGGAGAAGGGGCTACATTTGCAGTCTCAGGCACACACTATTTTATTCTGTACACTGTATTGTCCATATGAAATGCATTACTAGACATCTCAATCTAACTGTACAAAATGGTAAAATACACTTTAAATGGCAGTGAGGAATGGGAGTTTGTTCTAAATTAGACACTTTAATTAGACACTCTGCATTAATAATGAATGAAAAACACAGAAGAACATAAAGAAAGATGAATTTTGTGAAGCAAGAAAAATAAGGGGTGGTTTTCAAAGGCAACAGTGCCATGGAACTAGTTTTGAGCTTCTGTTTCTCTACTTTAAAAACCCCACAACAATTCACTGAAATAAAAGGAAACTTTTTTTTTTCTGTATGCCATTAAAATAGCTTTGCACTGCTTAATTTTTCTGCAGATTTCTAATAGAAAAAAAAAAACCAAGCACAGCAAGGACTTGAGCAGAACCTGATCAAAATTTTTGCTTGCTTTTTTAATTAATCTATAGTCTTAAAAGTGTTGAGCATTCTACAGATTTAAGAATAACCAATAAAATGCTATACTGAGTGTTCCACTTTTTCTAGGCAAAGCTTGTTGCCACTTTATGACTTAGAGCACTTGAGTTACTGTTCCAGTTAGGTTCCTTTTCTTCTGCCAAAATTCACAATCTTTGTGAAAAAGGGAAATCTTTCATAAAGTGGAGCTTTCTGCTAATATCTGCACATCAACAAATTAAAGGACTTGGTGGTGAAAAAACATTTGAAAGCTCCCAAGCCTTAGTAATTCAAGTCTTACATTCTGCTATTCTGATCAGCTAAAAGTAGGGCAAGACTGGTTACTAACTCTTGAAAACTGAATAAAGAACTAGTGGAATTTTTATGTCACCTCCTGAAATGTCAAGGGATGTTCTTCAAAGAAGCCACACAATGCAGCCTATGATATCCATCTCTGGTTTTAATACTTAAAATAAAATATGTATTTAGTCATTTAATTCAGATGCTGTATATTTTTAAATACAACAGGATCAATACAAACTTAGTAACTGGGTGAGGGGTTCGAAATCTAACACATTTTTTGTGGTCAGTGAGAGACAAGGTCAGCAGCAGAATAATGTATCTGGTTACAGGTAGTTTAATGAAGTTTTATTGTTGAAATAGGGCAGGAACTATTCCATCACATGGGACATACAAGCAAACAGATTTCAAGACTACCTTACATACTATTATAAATCACAGCCATTTATCTTAGAACATGTGACCCATTAGAAAATAGTACTTTGGTTGCAAAAACTGAGTCTCTCAGGCATTTCTTTCGCTGAACAGACAAGCTCAGACATGTGCAGTGAGTTTATGCTTCTGTATGTGGCACTGTAGGATGCTGAAGATGGTCCAGTGTTGCTTGAGGATCGGACGCTTCTCTTGGCTATGTGTTTCCTGGACTCTCAATGACCAATTTTTCTGTGGAGTACAGCTGGCCAATGGTAACCTGAAATCAAACCAAAATATCAGAAAGCTGAAACCGGAAAGCAAACAGGTTATAATTTAGGCTGCACAAAAATCCCAGGAACTGAATAACCCATATATTAAGCTTTTTCATAATTACATTTTTCTTTCTATAAACATTTCTTTTTGTAAATAATACACTTGTCTAGACTTCAAGAAAAATAACCAATACATAAAATACTTGCATATATAAAATCTTGAAATAATGACATTGAGGAATATCCTTTAAAGTCTCAAAAATTAACATTAGAAGTTACTACAGAGAAAAAGCAAGCAGGCTCTCTGTTTAGAAAAATGAAAAGACAAATACAATGAAAAATAAAAATATGGATATAGTCACCAGATATTTCTTATGCTTTTTGGGTGGAGAGCCTAGATATAAATTGCATGGCATGGTATTATTTTCCAGTTCCTTTGGAATCCTAATTTAATTTGCCTTACGAATGGTGAAAACAGTTCAACAGTTGTTAGTTCAGCAGTAGCATTTTACACACACTGGAACTACCTCTTGTTTATGAGATGGTATTCAGACTTCCGATATTTGTGCTTTCTAGTGCAATGAGGAAATGAAAAATGACAAAAATGCAACATTGATGCTTTGATTCCTCTTGTTCTTTAGCACTTTCTAGTCTGCCCCATAACATCGGTAAATTGTGGTTGGATGTGCAGCTGGTGGCCGTCACACACAGCTCTTGGCTTAGCAGCTGAGATGGGGAAGGAAGAAGTTTCATGCAAGCAGGGTAATGAAAGCAGAAGACAACATTTATTTTTAAAAGTATGGATTTTGGAGTCTACTTTTTAATATCTGTTATGCCCTTTCTTGCCCCTACTTTTTCCTTCAGGCCTGGGTACACAGTAGCTCTGTGTCCTTTTCACAAAAAAAAAGGTTCATATATTGAATTGTTGAATTAGGACAAAAAAGCCTAGATGCTTAATTACACTAAGCATGGTATATTTAGTACAATTTAAAACTGTGCAAATTAAGCCTAACAGCAAGTCAGGCTCTCAAAGTAGGAAAAAACTAGGGAAAGAATGTTTTTGGCATTTTCTGTTTACCATTTTTTGTGAGGAAAAAAATCCTGGCCACTCTTGAATAAAAATTTCTCATCTATGCTCACACTCACATAAAATGTGAATAATATTGCCTTTTAGGAAATGAACTATTTCATCTTGATAAACAGCCTTGTCTGAAACTTGTAACACATTGATTTTAATCTTGAAATATTTATTACAAGGGAGCATTTATGAAGCCGTTCGTAAAGGAACGGAAGTTTTCCTTGCCAGCAAACATTCCCTTCTTTTGGCACTCTGAGCTAAGTTCGTAACAGCATATGAACAACTCTGATTATTTCTGAAGTTACTTAGGAAATATGTTGCATACAGAATATTTAAAACAAAGGCCATCCACAACTGTGGCATGTGTTACCAACAGAAATTTTAAGCTGTCAACAAGTGTTACTTGTCAAAGAGAACTCGCTGCTCTGGGTTATGTGGCAGGCTATACACTTTAGTTGCTGCCTTACCACAAACCATGCTGTAGTACTTAATTTTTGTATACTGTGTTTTGGAGCCCAAAGAATCTTTAATCCTTTCCCACACAGTAGAGCAAATTTAATGGGAGGCTCAGAGGGATTATAAAAATGCTGAAACCTGAATTGCATTTTTTTTTCTCCCCCAACTGGGGAGATAGATGAGACTGAGTACGTGACTTCTCAGTCAATCATATTCAGCTGGGGCAGATGGCTTTGTAGGAGAAAGGTACGAGCTGCTGTTTGCTGTCCCTGTGCCAACAGGTGATGTTATCTACTGCTGCACCTCTTGACTCCAATGCAATAAAAACACAGATTTATGTGTGAGTGGCTTCCTTAGCAAACCACAGGCGTGCAGGCATTTCAGCAAGTGCAGAGCCACCAGTGCTGTGCTGTCAGCCTTTGCTGAGCTGCTGCAGCTTTTGCCTGCTCTGCTGCCTCCCTTCCAGGACCTATACCATGGCATTGTAAGCTGAACTTTGAAACGTAAGGATTTTTTTTAAGCCATTAGCCTTGAATTTCTAAAGTTATGATCAAGTCTTTTCCATGTGCTTGAGACAAAACAAACAGACCTTCCATTTATAGCTGCTGAAAAATTCCCATCTATAAACATCCCCTGCCTCAGCAGAAGGATTGCACCAGTATTTACACACTGACACTCATTAACCCTCCGAGCCACAACAGCCTTCTTACAGCGTCCTCACCACGCCGAGTCTAAAGAAAGCACTTTGGCAGCAAGCACTCACTGTGGATCATTCTCCCAAATTAGAGACTTAAGTGGCTACCTATTGTGCTCTTTTTTCATCATGCATGTTTGTAGCTTGTACACCGCATTTGCTCTTCTGGTCGGTGGCTTGAAGCCAGTGCATAGGTCAGTGCCAGGCGATTTTCATTGACCACAGGAAACTTTTGGGGAAAACGGCTCTATGATTTGCTCAGCAAATTGGTTACCCCAAATTTTATTTACCTCTTTAGGTAATTAATTGCAATTATATTCCCCAGGAAAAAATGTGCAATAAAGAACCACTTTGCCGTCAGGGGAAGACAATAAACAGAAATATAAAAGTTGCTTTTCAGCTCCTTCTGAAATATTTGATGTTTAAATTCTGCCTGCAAAATTATGTACTTTGGTACTGACAGGTCCAGCCCTCAAAATCTGACAATTTGTCCTTTTTCAAAGATTTAGTACAGGTCTATATGGTCAGCTGTTTCTTGTGAGCTTGAAAACCTTACTATTGCCTTCTGTCTGAATCCAGGAGAAGGCTTAGGGCTTCAGAATGGGATTTATCAGCAGATGTAAGTGAGACAACAAATGGGGAAAGAGAAACCACTGAAGAGTAAGCACTGGTCCATCCTGTAACTCAACCATTCTCTGGTTATTAGGTGTTTGTGTGTTCATATGGAAACAGTACTAGTCCTTTGTCATAGCTGGCAGGAAGCAATCACAGGAATAAGCCACTTCATTGAATCTTTCATTGCTATTGGGGATAAAAAGCAAGCAGGAGAGGTTTTCCCTATATAACAGAGCATCAGAGATGTGTAAGAAGAGGCGCAGTAAGAATTGCATCGTAGAATTAAGTAAGAAAAATTATAGAAGCAAAATCTGAATGTCCTGCAGACACTGAAAGAATATGCTATTACCCTAAAACTTTAAAAAATCCAGTCAAATTGACAGCTCTGAACTCTGTCCTCTCCAAAGGTCTTGGGCTGGCCAGTGCCTCTCTCTCTCAGGGACAGCTGTGGCTGGTGAGCAGGTTATGTGCGGCTTCCATGCCAAGCCATGTGACAGATGCACTTGCAGTGGGACAGTGCTGGCCTGGGAGGCAGCCTGAATCCTAGGGGCTGCCTTCCCATCTTGACACAGCTGGTGGAGTAGATCCTGCAGACCCATTGCCACTACTTGCAAAATACTACTAGATTATCATCTTCAGTTTCTGAAGGTATGTGGTATGTCTTGTGCTTTTTATCCACATGAAGATTTTACTTTGCAGCTCAAAGCTGAGCTAGAAGTGACTGCTCATATTTCTCCAGGGCTGAAAATAAGGTGACTGGGTTTAAAAATTTTTTTCGCATTTGCCTCAGAGTGCAAGTTTGGCTCTGAAGAGTATGATGGCATCGTTCCTGGACAGCTCTGTATAAATGTCTGTCTTCTTCAATAATCACCACATTTTTCCTTCCTGAGGCTCTGCAGCACAAAGGTGGCCAGATATCTCTTCCTCCCATGTACTTTACAGAACCGTAGTTGTGTGGCATATAACCCATGAGCTCTAACAAATCCTGCTGAGCCCTGATGAAGACACTTTTTTCTCATGGTCACTGAATCACCATCCTTATCATCCTGCCAAACTTGCCAATCTCCAAACTACTAGCTACCTGCTTGTGTAAGGTCTCACTGATAAATTTCAGGGTGAGTGCCCTAAAATTACTCAGGTAAGTAGCTAGGCAGCAGCCTTTCTGCCCTCAAAAGCAAACTAACTATTTTTTTTTTCCATGCCACTGTTTATTTTTTGATGGCAGACAAAAGCAGGAGCGGCCTAACAGGAGAAGGTGCAACACTCTCACCTTATGCAGAATCAACTTACTGGACAAGGCAAGGCCTAAACACGTAAAAGTTCCACCACAGCATAACAAAATTAAAACATTGTAAGACAGCAATTTCTTTAGGTCTCAGTTTTTAAAACACTGATCTCCCAAGAGGGTCATCACTGGAGAAGTAACAATGGTTTCCTATTTTTCTTGAAGAAATGCTGCTCATAACTAAAGATGATGTACAACAGATAGCTTTACATATTAAACACATTTACATACATAAAATATATATATGGTTGTTATATACACATGCATAAATATATAAAAAATACCAATCTCTACATAATAAACATAGCCATCTTCTCTCTTTTGTTACAAATTTGCAGGCAAGAAATGGTTACCTTATTACAGCCAGGGATCACATATAAACATATACATTTTCATGGTTCTTTATTATGGAGAAAAAGGAAAAAGTCCTGTGTATTAATATATTTATACCACACACACACACACACACACACACACACATATATATATATATAAAATCAGGTTGTTTTTTCCTGTTGCACCTGAAAAGTTGACAGGTGTATTTCATGGGCACACTGCTGAATCTTAACTAGGATGAAAAATCCCTGATGACACCGCAGTCATATTGCATTTACTGATGCTAATCTGGGCCCCTAACACTATATGAAGAAGTTCCACATTCATATTTTCTAGCACTGTGACTATAAAATGCATCTTAAGTGAATGCTGACAAGAACAGAAATTTACAAGAATAATGGTTACTTGTAAGAACTGGCAACAGTCTTACAAGTTGTTCACCGAGAGTCTTTCCTGTTGTAAGATGCCAACCAATTTGCAATCCTACTGCAAATTTAAGCGAAGTGGTTGTTGTTTTTAAGAAGCATTACCTTTCCTCCCCCACGTTCAAAACTGGAATTGCTATACACAGCACACTTTAAAATAAATATTTTTCATATTTACTAAGGGCAGTTTAATGTTTTTTGTTTGTTTTTAAATGAATATGGACAGCAATTTTTGAAATGATCTTTTGCTGCAATAATAAACACTCCAGTGTGGTACATAGTAATTAATACAACTCAAATGGAACAAAAATCTCATCAATAACTTTAGTTCCTTGCCAAATCTCTGTATTGGTATTAAATGCTGCAGCAGCAGCCTTATTTATTTTTACTCAGGAAAGAATGTCGAAAACCTGCATTTGGCTTCTTAAACACATACGTTATTCCAGTTCTCCAGAGCTGGAATCAATGTTTAAAAAAATTATTTTGGAGGCATTTCCCTTATTTAATTGATTCCATTTGTCTACAGAGAATGGGAAGGGAAGTGAAGGAAAGCACAGAGCTGAGAAGTTTGAACCATTGTGTATTTTACTTCTGCCTGTGCTTTGCAAATGCTGTTTTCTTTGTTTCTTTGTGCCATAACATCTCCTACAACCATTGCTACATGAAGCTTTTGAAAAGGCAGGAAATATTAATTTACTGCTACCATTTGTCTGGCTTTCACTACATATGAAGGTGTTAAGTAAAGTAAGACAGCTAATAGGTGAGAACTTATCTGAAAGCTATTTCTCTTAATAATGATAAATTATGTAATTTTGTTAGAACCATATGCACTTTATCTTGAACACCTTCATTTGGCCTATCAGAAGCAGGACGATGTATTTATTTAACACTCTCATTAATTTATTCTGTGGGTCTCCCTGAAGAGATACTCTTCAGTGAAAAGAGCAGAGAATCTTACCTATTCCAGCAATGATTTACACATAAAATACTGTAAGCATATACATTCATGTATATTTTGTATATGGTGTTCTAAAATAGCAAGGGATTCTTCTTTTTAAATGCTTACTATTTCTCAGTTAAGAGAGCCCCTTTTTCTTAAAATTACACAAACATGCTACTGTCCTTAGAGACAACATCGGCATGACAGACACGGCCTTTGCTCCAAATAGCTACACTTGATGTAGCTTGAAGTAACGAGGGTCCTCAACAGAGAAAGGAAAACAGGAATCTTTCAAGCCCCTTCCAGCCTGGGTTGTTCTATGATTCTATGAAAGCCAAGTGGACCAGATTATGTGGTGACTTCAGTAAAGTCACACAGTTTCACTCCTCTCGTTTCCCACAAGCCGCTCAGCCTACAGATAAAAAGGAGCGTGACAAGCAAAATGCCATCTCAAAAGCATGCAGGGCCCAACAGCAGATGGCTGCAAAGGGGAAGAATCATCCCTCTGCTATTGCAAAGGTTACCTTACAAAGATGTCAGGCAGTGGGCCACAGGAAAGCAAGCAGTGACTGATTTTGGGCCTTAACAGCCAGGTGAAGGTTTGATACAACACACATCCAAGGAAGAAGCAGGTCTGCAGAAGTAATGCTCTGACTGGGTGTGATCTTTTCATGCTTTCAGCATCCAGGAAATTTCCAGGCTCCCAACTCTCCTCCCTCCCTATTTGTTATCTGCTAATGTTATTTCAGCATCTTGCTTTTTCTCTCGCATTTGCATAGAAAGCCTCGACTTTCACAGAGCAGCTCAAACTCTTCGAAAAGCCAAACACAGAAGAAGCAGGTCTTCTAAAGAGTCAATCCCATGTGGGTAAAGGGGAAAAACTTGTTATCTTTTCTCAACATAGCATGCAGAAGAGAAAAATCACTCAGTTAAGATGCTGACTGTGGCAAGGAAAGGAATATAAAACATTGTACTTGAAAATATAGAGACAAAGACCTGAATAACATTGTGCTGAGTGTGGTATAACAGGTAGTCTAGTAATGCTGAGACATTTGGTATGTAAATACCCAGACTATTCACAGAGGACCCTATGTTTTGCAGCAACTACATAAGCAGAATTCATCAATGCCAATGTGAGTGCCTGCCTTACTTTTGTCAGTAGTATAATACAACAGCCACTGTCACAAAACACACATTCTAGGTCCATGAAAGTACTGTAATGTTTGTGTATTGCAGATACACTAACTCCACAATACATACAAAAACTAAATTGTCATTATAAAAGGAAAATATTTCCCTCTTCAGTGTCTTCTTGGATCACTATTCTAAGAGATTTTTGGAATGGAACACTGAAGAAAATGTAGTCATTATAGACAAGTATAAGCAGATATTAAATATGCTTACTGAATAGTGTGATCAAGTAATTCCGCAGCCCTAATACAACTCACATACTGTGAACTACTGCAGTACTAAAATGAGCTGCCACAACATTATGACAACAATCATAATTTAAAGACCACCTTTTACGTTTGTATTTAAAGTCAGATTCCAGAAATGCAATGTACTGAAAGAATCAACTTTATTCTTATTTCTCATGTAAACTGGGGAACTTGGCTGCTGGGGAGAGCTGCAAAACAGTTACACAAAGATGTACATGGCATGTTTGTAGATCAATGTCTTTCAGAAAATTACTTATCCACCTGTACCCCCCTGCCTTTTTTTTTTTAGTAATGCCCGTCACCTTCTACATTTATCCTCCCTCCCAGTTCCTGAAAATACTTGATTTTGTCCCAGATCACTGGAACTTAGAGAAAGTTTCAGAGCAGCGGTACATGGACTTTCCAGTACATGGACTTTCTCTGTTTTTAACTGAGATTTGCTTGTCTAAATGGTGATTGCTTAAAGCCTTGAAAAGCTTTGCCTTCAACACTCTTCTAAGTGAACAGTGCATAAACTAAGTGAAAGGGGAAAACTACATACCGTATGTTCATTGGGAAATGCTGAACTTCAGGAGGTATGACATTTTAAGATAGCAGGTACCAAGATACCAAGGACTGAAAAGCAGGACTTGCTGGATGTAGTTCTGGGAAGACGCATACAAGAAACATGCCAGAGAATATGTCAGAGCTCACACAGATCAAAAGCAGCCCAGGAGTGTGCAAGCCCAGAGTGCTGGGAACAGCTAAAGCCACTGATTCTTCAGTGAAGAAAATGCTTTGGCACACGGCAATCCTGATGGCTCCAGAAAATGCATTTGGTTTGGCAGCACGGAAAACCTTGGTCACCGCTGCTTTTGAAGCCAGCAGCTGTTCTGATCCCAGCTGGGCCCGCGCTCACATCCATTTAAAGCTCATCCCTGTAGTATCTTACACAGCACAGTAGTCACCTGCGCACATTTGCTACACTTTCACTTCGATTTTTCTGAACAAGAAGCTTTCTCAGTATCTGCAGTACCAAAGCGTGAGGCTGCACGAACACCTGCAGTAATAACTCCATGAGACAAATGGATAACAAGTACACAAGGTGTATTATGCTTGAGGACTCTCCTGTGGGAGCTACCTCTCTCTGCAGCATCCTGCCCAGTATTTTATAGAAAGTTCATATAGGTAGTAGAAGTACAGAGATGTATAATTACTCTCACAGCTCACATCTTTGATTACTCACTTAAACAAAAGAATTATCTGTAGCTAGCAGGAAAACTGCATCAATTAAGACAGGTTGGCACAATCACCTATTACAGAAACATGCATAAAACATTTTTCCTTTCAAGTGTAACACACTGTGTACATTTGGTAAGGGGATAATACCATGTTAACTAAATAAACTTGGATTTGTTTTCTTTATTTATTCTGATCTTATCCAAAACACCAAACATAAAGGGGAAAAGTTCAGGTGATTCAGAACTGTAGTATTGTTTAACCTAGCAATTTAAATTCTCTGTTTTGTCAATGTCCTTTGAGCCAGAAGAATGTTTAAAAAAAATGCCTTTTAATCTGCTGCTGAAGCTATGTTTAGGGACATGAAAGACATAGCGACCCACCGAATTTTAGATTTGAATGGAGCCATATTATTATTATACCAGCCCATTATTATACTAGCCACAGTATAATTATTTGGTGGTGATATATCTGCTCCAAGACTCCAAACTGTTGTTATCAAAATTCCTGGTGCTGGTTACAGGACAGCACCAGGTACACTGCATTTTGTAAAACTGACAGGTGCTTTATCACCATTTTAAAGTAACAAGGCCTTTTGTGTTTCAGGAAAAATGAGTCAATTCTGTAACATACACCATTTTCCAGGACATAAGAGACAGAAAATTCATTTTTCCCTGTCCTCCAAGAAGGCTATAACCAAAGATTAAACTTAATTTCATATGAGGAACAATTTACTTTAAGGTTCCAATACGTCTCTTCCTGTGCACTGATGTTACCTTACATACACCTCAGATGTGATTACAGGCTGGGCTTTTCTCTGTGCCCATTCAAATGACAAAATTAAATTTGAAAGAGCACAAATAACAAATTGAATTTATCTTTAGAAAATATAGCTGTATTTACAAAGATAAATTTTGTATTGGATGTTTTTGATTCAATCTGCATCTTTGCCAAGAAAAGAGCACCCCATCGAGGCAAATATTTCCATGTCAAGCCCCTACTGCAGTGTTTAGGAGATCTCTAAGTGTGTCACGACAGGAATAAATTTTTATTTTTCTGCATTAAAAACACTTCCTGTTTTTTGGCAAAATTCTTACTGATTAATAAACTACAGTCATCTGTTCCTGACAAAATCATAAGGATAATGTCCTTGTTTATCTTACTTTCTGTGATGGAGGATATCCAAAGATTTCTTTTTTCTTACTCAGCCATCATTCTTGGTTTACTGTCTCCAAACCTCCAAGTTTCAAAGAGCATTTTTCTTTTCCTCCCCTCTTTTGGAAGAGTTCCAGTGAAAGCCATACAAAAAACCCCATTGCCTGGACTGTCGACACTCTTTAAAAATCTGAGTAGGAAGCCAATGAGAAGAAAGGACATTAATGTTTTCGTACTCAGGATGGATTTGTTGAATTTCAGTCAATGTTTGGGCCTGTAAGTTCTCACTTGCTATCCATTGTGCCAGGGACACCCTGAAATCACTTCTCAGGTCCAGCTCAGTTTCAAAACCAACACCCCACTCAAAAAACATGACTTTGATCTACTTTATTAAGCAACCTCTGCGGAGCCATAACCGCAAACACAGTGAACCACTCTGTTCCTCTTGAAGTTACTCCAGGTGAGGGCGGGTAGACTTCTGACTTCCTACAGCTTCTCCCCTGGGGCAGGAATTGCTACCTTTGCCTCTCAGTGCCAAGGCAAACATCCCCTGCAGCACCACACCAAGCCGAAGCCAAGCCCTTGTGCTCGAACCTGCCCAGGTTGAGGCGGGTGTCCTGCCATCACACTGCTCTTCAGCCGGACAGCTCACACTCAGCCAGTTCCACACACAAATGGGTTAACTTCCCAGTGCTCCTCCACCCAGCCCTTTTTACAAACAGTAAGAAGAATTAACGAGGGAGAAAATAATTATTTGCAAACCCTGCAGCTTTTGAGCAGGAGATAGCCGTGTTTGTGTGGATATAGGGTATAGCTTACATTAACTTGTTTAATTGGACTAAACTAAAGCAGCATTTTTTTCTTTTTTTTTTGGCAAAGATAAATGACTGGGTTTAGCACAGCTGGTAAGAGCTAATTCTGTACAAAGAGTTCTTTTCAGTAGTGTGGGTGGCAAAAGACTTTCAGCAACTGGCCTAATTAGTTCTTCCTTCTTTGCAATAGCACAGGACAGTTCAAAGAAGAAAAAAAAAGAGATTGTAATGGAAGATGTGGTATAAAATCATCCTGTTTGCTCTTCTGGTTTTGCCAGTCCTCCCTTATTTAATGTCACACTAAGCAGAGGCTTGCTCTAGTATTTTGCAGCACAGATAGTAATTAGGAGTGGGAGGTTAGCACTTATTCCAAACACAGGCAGGGAGCAATGTCTGTTCCTCTGCACATGTCAGAGTAGAGCATTCCTCACCCAAAACATCCTGGCCAAACCCAAGCAGCAGAGTGATGGATGCACCACTGAGGGCTTTCCCCTCGGCAGAGCTCCCATTCGGCTTCTGGGTGGCTTGTTTAGCACGGACTGGGAAGCCTGAGCTGCCAATGAGTTCCACTCCCCAGCGCACCCTCTCTGACACGGATCATTTATGTGACAAAAGACAACACGGGTGCCAAGTATGATTATTTCAGCTTCACTGCTCCCGGTGTACAGCCCACCAGCTGCAGTGCAATAACCCACTGCCCCAAACAAGCACTAACTTGAGCACACAGACACCTTCCTTTCCCCATGAGCTGGCCAGAAGCACAGGCTCTTCCACCAGCACACACACCGACGTGCAAACGCTCCGCAGCTGTCAGCAAGATACAGCTCCTACCAGATAAAAACTGGGCTTGGCGAGATCCACTTGACCTTCTGAATGTCACTGAGATAAAGGGTAAAAGGCCAGGAAGGGCACAGATGTTTGAATTCACCTTCATTATAGGCCATCTAGGAAACTGCTGGAAATTTTTTTCTAGCTCTGTTGTTTTGAATAATGACTCTGGAGTTGTGCTTGAGCGAGTTACAAATCTATTAAAAAACCGATTTTTTTAAAACAAATTGTTACAAGCCATTACCAATGTTTCTTTTTCTCCTAACTAGACTGAATAAAGGCAGGATTATGAAAAACTTCTGTTAGGAAAAACTGAATGTGAAGGGGAAAAACAAATTAAAAGTGAAGAGTATTTTATGAAGACAAACAAAACTACCAACTAATGAGGAAACTCTCCAGATAGCTTAAAGAAAAACCCAGCAATGAAACTAAAAAATAACAATGTTTACCTGTATCTACAGTTTCTGTTTTGGGTTTTTTTAAAAATTATTTTTATATTTGCCCATTTGTTTCTGTTGCCAGCAAATGAAAGACAGAGGGCTACTCCTATAGATAACATTAGTCAGATTGATTAAAAACAAGAACTAATAAAACTTCTTAGAAATGCCCGCTGCTCATTTACAGTTTGCACAGTCTGATACTGAAAATAATATTTTCTAATACATGCTTCTCCATAACAGTTGTTAGAAAGTCTACAGAATTTTCAGTCAATGGAAGATTGTTGATGAATCTTGAAAAGACTATTTAAACACATGTTGGGGGGAAGGCAGGGAGAGGAGGCAGTTATGGGGAATAGACTGAATCTAGGAATTTGTCAGTGAAGAATCCTGTCTGAAATAATTTCTAATACAACACTTGCCTCCTTCTGTGGCTTGACACCTTAAATATTTCATTTTCTTTCCATTTTTCTGTATAAAAACATTGGGAAAAAAAGACTGACTATAAACAGAAAACAGTGAAGCTACTGCACACAAGCTATTATGTAAAGAGGAGATCTGTCCTTTATATTTCAGCATTAATAATCTCAGAGTTTTAACAAAAGGAGAGCAAGACTACCTCATAAGAGATTCAAAATGATTCTTTAATTTATATAATGTATTACATCATTTAACAAACATATGCATCCAAAAACTATTTCGCTCATTATATCCCAGCTTGTTTATTTTGCTATTCAAAAATACCATGTAAAAACCTCACACATAAGCCTGTGTACAAAAGAAACCCCCCTCTGGGAAAAACCACAGAAAAGTGAGCCAGTAGATGGCATTGTGGCACTTCAAAAGACATTCCAGAAAATTCCACTTAAAAAACATGCCAGCCTAAGTGCTGTGTTTAACCACTTACTGCTTAACCAATGCAGTATTTTACTCCTGCTCAGTGCTCCACATGCACAACTGAATAAACAAAACCGCATGATGTAACTCCACTGTCACACTAGCCCTGAAACAAATCTCGTCTGCTCTGGTTCCCAAATCCAATTAGCTCCATATGCTAGATTTACAATCCCAGTCTTGAAAAGATGATTCTTATTTGATGATTAATGTCCCATGAGCCACGGCCATCATAAGTATACCAGAATAGACGTGATTAGTTGCAAAATACTTCCTAAAATGGAATCATATACAAGATCTTACAATCAATGCAGACAATACTATTTCCTGCCATACAGCAACTTCTGTGGATTAGATACCCCTTAAAAGTAAATTTCTCAAGTATTTTCTGAATATTCCCACTTCGTTTCAATTAAACTGCTGATACGCCCTCACAGCTAGAGATGAGAAGACTGTAGCAACCCACCAGTTTCTTGTGCAACACAGCAGTTGTCTATTGCTCAAACCACACAAATTTGAAATGATTTTGCAGAACTCAACATGCAGAATAACTTGTGAGTTTAAGAATTATATTCCATATACAGGCAAACTTATTTAAACTGAAGCTAGACTTGCAATTATCTGTACTTTATCTGCAAGCTGCTTTATAGATAAACCTGCTTTACCTTGATCATCTCTGAGCAGGGGGTTGGAGCAGAGATTTCTGGAGGTCTCTTCCAGTCCCAGGTGTTCTGTGAGGCTTATATATCAATGTCCCTCATGACATTAGTTTTTAAGAAAAGGTCTAGTTTCACTATGGTATTAATTTTTTCAGGAAGTTCTAAAAATTCTCAGAAGGAATAACTTTCAGGACAGTGTAAAACAATCTGACTACCTTAAGGACCCAAATTAAATTCAATAGCATACTCTAAGTGTCCAGCTGTATATAGTCCTTTTTTTTTTGTGCCACTTCTTGAGTAAACTAAAGCAGTTTAGTTTTCCTGACGGAAAAATTCCAATTTCAGGTCTCCACTGCCTGATAGTGTGATACTTGGATTAAGAAACAAAGAAGCAATGAAAACGCCATCCACAAATTAATAGATCAAATATTTTTGCAAATTTAATGTCTACAAAAACATCATCCTCACTTGAACAATGCTGGAGTTTATATGTGAAAATTCCCCTTTATGATTATAAATAGGTTTTAAAAACACTGAAGGATACAAGAAAAGTGTTTCTTTCATCCCCTGTGAAGTTACAAGCATTACTGTGAATGTTCAGATATTAAAAATGGATGTCTCCTTTGTGGAACACAGGTGGTCAGGCTGGGCTGGAGCACCCAGGAGAAGAAGGAAAACAGTTCCTTCCTCTTATCACTTCTTTCAATGTGATCCCATCCTTAGAGGTAGATGGCAAGTGTCACAAACCCCAAAGCATTTCGAAGAGAATAGAATGGTGCAGGGGAGAATATAAGCACTGACAACTGGATCAATTTAAGGATGCACCTTTTCCTGTATTTTGTCCCCACCATAGTCCACTAGCAGCTCTGCAGGACAAGGGAGCATGAATGTCACACACATGCATACATCCTTCTGCTGAAATGCCTCCTCTGCTTCCAGTGACAACAACTTTTTGGCAACTTCAGAGCCGTGTAACCATAACACCATTTTAACAGACTTGATTAATTTGTATTAACCCCATTTGAAATCATCTACCTGCTGGCCTTCCCAGCATGCTGTGGCAATGAGTTCTACCATATAAATGTGCATTTGGCACTTCTTTTGAACTCTCAAGCTTGGTGGTTGATCATTTTGCTTTGACCTTGTAGAACATTCAAAACATTAAAATAAAATGTCACTCTGCTTCTATTTTCCTCAGAAATGTTTTTCTTCTGTGGGAGTTTTCAAGTGGTATCTTCCTCATACGCAGGTACCAGGAAGGAGCGTAACTCAAGGAAAGTACTCAACCAGCTAACATCCATGTGGCCAGGAGCAGATGAAACAGGATAATAGCAGACACCATTTCTGAACAGGCTGGAAGCGCACCATGACCCCCTGCAACCTATCTGACAGTGGAAGTAGAAAAAGGTGACCTGACTGACTGCTCTTACTATTGTTAAAGCAGAGTCATTCGGAGTGCCCAGCTGTGTCTAGTGACCATGCTCTGGGTCACAAAGTCTATTGCATTGGAGTGGGCCCTTGGAGTAAATACAGTGTGACCTTGTGTGGTGAACTCTAGAGTGTGGTGGCTCACAGGCAAAGAAAAGCATCCTTCACCATCTTATTTATGATGTGTGTTTGGTCTTGTATCCTGTGAGGCTTGGTGGTAGGGACCGACACAGAACCAGCAAGAAGAGATACTGAGCCATTCCATAGTTTTGCCTTCTAGGAAACCTATCTCCAACTTAAAATTGTTACAGGCCTCTCTTGCTTGCATTGAACTGTGATTTGCAGGGGACACCACTTACATGTCAAAGAGAAAAACAATTTGGCCATTTTCTTGTGTTCATCAGTTACTCTCTGCTATCATGAGAATACTTGATGATGAAAGCAGGCTGACCCAAGACAGACACTTTTTGTGAAAAGATTTCCTCATAGCTGAATCCACAGAAAGTGATTTCCTTCCAAACCCATCCAAGTGCTTGAACTTTTTGTCCTTTGGCATACTCATAAATACTGCTTCTTCTCATGCAGCCAGTGCTTCAACAGAATCAAAGCTGGAACATACATGCAAAAGGATTCATACTCTGATCATGCCAGGTGGTATTTTCCCAACACATTCAGTGGCTCCTGATGCTGTGCTCAGCCACATCTAAACAAATCATGCTGTATCTAGTATCTGTTTGTTTTAGAGAATGGCAAACACAGCTAATCCCAAAGACAAGAGATTTTTTTGAAGATGACTATTGTTTCAAAAGTCCATGTTATAAACAAGTGATACAAATTTTGAAACTTTAAAATGGGCTTGGTGCTGATTCACCAGAGCAGAGGCCACTGTTTAACCCAGCACCAGTCAATGGGGATTTTCTCAGATACTAAAGAAATGGTGACAACTGTGGTTGTGTCACAGGCTTCCATTGCTCTTCCAGACCAAAATTAGAGTCAGAAAAAAAACTCAACCAAGCCTGCTCTTACTTGCACAGACATAAGGAAGATCTGTGCTAGACTTCTGGCTAACATAGTCTCTGAAGTGTTCCACTGCCTGTAGGACTGGTAACTATTTGTGAAAGAGTAACTTTCTAAACCACGCACACACATACAGCCATGGAGCATCTGGACCAGGCAGGGAGCTCAGGCTTACCATTCCCACAGGCTGGAGGCATCCCAATTACAACATCTGTCCAGAAGGAGAAACAGATGGCCAACTTCTCCAGACTTTTCTGCCTGCCTGACCTGATGTCCTTTACACCAGTCACTTGGGCAGATAAATAATAATAAATAAAATTAATAAGGCTAATTAAACCCCCTGGGTAAATTAAAGAGTTAATTACGTGACAGTACTTCTCAATCCTAAATATTGGGCTAAATCACTGGGGCTCTCCATGCACTCACTAAAAACAGCAGACTGACAGAAAAAGTATTATCCTCAAGATACTACATTTGCTAATTTGCTGTACAATTGCAGGGTTAATTGACAACGCCTTGCCATTTCTGAAAACAGTTTGACAGATTTTTCCAGGCACTCCAACACTGCCTACAGCAAATCTATGTGAGGTACCATAATATCTACTGCTCACAAGTAAAAGAAAAAGCTCTCAACTCAGCAAGAATCGTGTTTCTTAAAAAAAAATTTAAAACGTCTCACAAACTGGTGCATAGGTTTTTCTGTATAAATCTGCATTTATAGACTAATATTTCTCACTTTGTTTCAAGCTCACAATCCAATCAATAATTACATTAAAATACACCAGCAAGGAAAAAATACAAAGTAGAGCTAGCCAATTAGGAATTTCTTTCAGCTGCAAGCATGCAAATCAAATTGAACTGATAAGTTAAAATTGTTAATCTTGATTTTTGGGCGTTCTTCCCTCCATAAATTCAGTCTTGCACAATTAGTTATAGAGAAATTCTTCTAGGTGACATTTAAACCATTTTTCTAGACCTGGTAGGATTTTACAGTTACATTGTCTGCATTTGTGCTGGTAGTAACTTCTGAAGCTGCCACCTCACTTTTACAGCAGAGTAAAGATACTATGTTCTCACAAGTTCCTACGGACACCTGGCAACCACCTACAGAAGAACACCGAGTTAATGGCTTCTCTGGAAGAAAGGCTACAGCTTGTGTGCAAGTCTTTCTGTTTAGTCACCAGAGAATCAGTTCAGGAGAGGGGAGATGTAAATGTTTCAACTACAGGGTAAGCTTACACAACATGTTTTGAGTGATGAGGTAACCACAATCATCAAGCCATGGGGCCCAGCAATATAGAAAAGGCGATTTCCTAAATTCACACATCCACAAACTGTCATTTTAAAGTTCAGACAGGACAGACCAGCAAGCTACCACAAATTAAGGGAAGGGATATTCAGAGTCGCTGCCAAGTCCCTGGTGTTCCTCACCCTTGCACTGGCTACAGACCTCACCACCCACTGTTCTTTACTGGCCCTCACTTCCAGTCCCAGTTTGAACTACCTTTTAATGAACGCAGGGCAAAAGCTACACAACGATGGCTGCAAACTGAGGTCACTTCTTCCCTGCAAAGTCACACGGTGGCTTGTTCCAGGGGGTGACAAATACCTGCCCAACTCTCTCTAGTTTAGATACAAACCCCCTAACATGTATACACTGAAAGCACCCATCACAGGAGCTTCTATCTCACTGTGTTACTTTGTCCCAGTTGATTTTAAGGCACATAAATTCAATTTCTTTCTGTCACAGAGGGAAACGTTGAATTGTAAAGGATATTGTAAAAGACAGACTAAATAATTACTACAGCCTGCTTGAGTCAATATGCAAGTGTTACAAAGCTTCCCATGCAAACTGAAGAAGTTAATGTTAGAAATAAAAATGATAAATGCTGTGCTTTCATCAAGAAAGCTTTTCCTTTGAACTAATTGGGCAATAAAAATGTGTTAAGTATTTTAGGGAGAAATTTTCTCAGGAAATACAGTGATAACACATTTATCATTTTATGTGGCTCAGATGGTATTTGACATAATTTCTCCTTAGGACCCTCCTTACCTCTGGCCAGCTAAACTCTCATGCCTTGATTCCACAGTGATTCCAAGTTTCCTTTCATTAGGAAGGCTATGACGAACCACAGAACAACTCCTTAACTTGTGACCTAGTTGAAAAAGCCCAGACAAAAACAGTCTGAGGAGATGCAATGTGAGGCTTGGCTCAGGTCAGATTGAGTTTTCTACTTTATGTTTTTACACCTGATGAATATATGAATATATAGATGAATATATTTTCAGAATGTATTTTCAGTCTTTTTCTTACTGTACTTTCCTTTAAAAAAGAGGTGCAGCCCCTGCACATGATACAGCCATGAAGTAACCCTGCCAAAGAGATATCACTCTTAGAGAAAGGATCTTGAGGAGTTTGTTCATGCAAGAATCTGATCCAGGAGGGACGACGCATAGTCAGGTCACTCTGAATCAGACAGCAGACCTGAGGCTTTTGAGTATGTGCTTGTAAGGTGAAAGTCAGTCAAATGCCACAGAATAAAACGATGGCGTTCAACAGCATCCAGTGTCCTGCTGGCAGTAGTTCCATGGTAAGGGAACTGGGGGAAGGGAAACTGTTTCCTAATGTGGTGGCAAATCATCACTTACCAGTCTGTTCAGTAACACCCTCTGAGGAGACCAGAAGCAAACATGAGTACTGCCGCAGCTAACATAAACAAATAAACCAAAACAAAAACCAACACTAGCCAATGTCAGAGAAGAAAAAAACATCATTGGGAGGGTAAAAAGGTACTGGCAAAAATTTGCAATAATTAGAAATGATCCATTATGTTCCTAAGAGGCATGAACAGCTTTCCACCTATTTCCAAACACAGTAAGACTCTTTGAAGGCAGACACCAATTACTGCTAAGTTAAATGATGGGAAAGAAAATACTGTGTATGAGTGCCCAGAATTATAACACATTGCTTTTATATCAAAAAAGGACCATCTCTACACTATTAAATGCTGAGAACATCAATTTTTACTGAACGTGTTTTGCTTCTGCTTTAAAAATATAAGAAAGAAAGAAGTGCCTGGCATAGAGAATTGGTCTCCTTTTGCCAATAATGCTAGTCAATATTAGCATGTAAGTTTTTAATGATTCACTACACTGTTTGATTATCCACTCCCAAACCCCACCTTAATTAGCGGAAACATTGATTTTACAATGTTCAGTCCTACAAGCTTAAGAAATATGAGCTGATAAACCTAGTCCTGAATAATAAAAAATTAAACTGATATAGTTATAAAATTGCAACAAAGAGAAAACATCCTCCTGGACCTAAATTGAGTTGCAATAGTTAGCATTTTAAAATTTTCATTTGAATCCTCCTGAGGCAATCATTTATGGAATGCTGCCTTGCCAAGCAAGTCACCAAGAGCTCCTTGAGAGGATGTGATTGTACTGTTGCCACAACATACTGTCTGGTTCAAAATATTCTCCCCAAAGTATAATAAGAGTCATAGCACAAAGCAAATGGTGCCAAAGGTCTAGATGACAAGCTTTTCCTAGCAAGGAGAAAAACCACCTGGTCCAAATTTAGTTTTTTTAAAAAGAATGAGAGAAAGTTAGTGCTTTTTTTATTCAGCATACAAAAAAATGTTTCCAGATTTCTATCCCATAAAAATGAAAATTCTCCTTTTCTTTTATAAGAATAGGAAATTCTGAGCATCTTTTCTGTCTTAGAAACCATAGTACAGCTACAGTCAAGGGACATATGTTTAACATTAACAGATACACTCGTAAGTCTGAAGGGACAAGCGTAATATGTCAATGTTACCTTCTGTTTTAAAGCAGCCATAACATTGCCAGTAATTCCTGAGATCAAGCTGTAACTATTTAAGCTACAGAGCCTTCATTTCTTTTAAATTCTGTATTTGCACAAGCATTTCTGAAATAAAATGTTACAAGCCTTCTATAAGAAAAGACTAAGCATTCTCATTAAGTGTCCAGAACGATCACTTAGAGGAAGACACTTGTCCCTGCTTAAGTTTTAGTAAAAAGAGGACACACATTCAACACTATCCCTTTTCCTCATTTCTATAAAGGACCAACATCGCCAGGTCAGCACTCATAGAAAAGGAAGGAGCAAACAGTTTTATGTAAAAAGAACACATTTTAATCCATTCTTCCTTGAGAGCAAGTGTATCTTTCGGAAAAGGTAAAAAGCATGTCTTAGCTGTAAGTAAGTCCTTATGTAAAGAACTAAAGCAAATAACTAAATCCTGGCTAATATTTGACAGTTGCTGCCTTATGGAAACACTGAGGTCTGCAAGGACAGTGGCAGAATGATTAAATGGTAAACTACTATGTCAGCTGTTGAAGAGATTAAAAACCAACAGCCTGTGTAACAGTAACAACAAAAAAGACCAACAGGACAACAGCAAGTGGTGGCATCAGCATTACCAGAAATGTGTGTAAAACAGGCTTTAGTTACTATTTCAACATCAAAGCAAGTACCTTAATTCTCAAGCGTCCCAAGACATGGAAGGCAGCAAGCCCTTCTGAGGTGCAGCCCATTTGACAAATAATGCTTGTCTAAACATCAACTTGGGAACTCTTTTTTCCCCCTCTTTTCCTTTTAGAGAGATTTCTGGCACTCCTGGTGTTAGTGGCTGGTTCTGAGTGGTGGGTGCCAGAGCACAACGCCTCCCCGCTGCTGGGGAGGAGCAGCCCGGGGGCCTGGGCACCTGCTGGGAGGGAGCCGTGCAGAGCAGCTCCACACCTGCTGCTCCCCAAAGTAAGGGTTATCAGGTGGTGCTGCTGGGCACTGGCACGTCCATAAGGATGGCTGTGTGCCATATACACAGTGCAACACAGCCAGGACTTTGAAATGGTACCTCAGGCAGAGCGAACACTGACACATTTCCTTCGCACTTGCAAGAACCAAGACTCAGGGCCATGACTCCTTTCCTTCTCCAGGAAAATGAATCCCAAGCACAGTCAAATAGTGGGGCGAACTATGGAAAGTATTAAAACCCTCCCATGACCGTATATATACAAGAGATGGCCAAAGGAAGTTTTACTACGGCTGCCCACTCCCTTTCAGTCCCACTGACATCAGAACAACTGTTCTTAGTTCAATGCAAAAGGTAAACTGGTAAGGTAAAAGGTAAACAGTGTAAGCACAATCCTAAAAGACATTAAATGAAGAGATGTATGGACTGTCAGCATCAGTCAAGAGCTGACACATGGTGTCTCTCCCTGTTGTCAACAACAGGCAACTGTGAGAAAGGCGGCCAGAGGGCAGCCAATTTTGGGAGTTTCTGGGTGATGGCTCTAGGCTAGACCAAGTACACAACTACAGTCATCCCAGGCTTCCAACAGTTTAAAAGTTTTCCTTCTTCTGTTTTAGCTTTAGGTGTGTTTTTGTTTCCCTTTCATTGATTTTTTTTGAGAAGATTACTAATGAAAACCAGATCTATCAGAACTTGCTTCTGTATATGAATGGCACCTTCAAAATTCATTTAGGACCTGGCAAACGAGTCCTTAAGGCTCCTTAATAAAATTCCTAAATGCAGCATGCTGTTTGTACTGATCTTTAGCTCTTTGCCAGAAAAAACTTGACTTATGTTCCTTAATTAGGAGAATTTACAGAGAATTTAATGCACAGGACAGGCAGATGCATGGACTTAATTAATAAGGCAAAGAATGCAAACAGAAATAAAATATTATCTACTTAAAAATAATTAGGTAAATAGATTCCTATAGAGAAAGCAGTTTCCAGGTCATAATCCATACAATTGCAACAACTGAAATGGAATGGGTACTGATTTTTACCCATTACTACAGCTCTCTATTCTGACTTTTTAAAATGTTTTGTACTAAACATTGCGCATTTTCAGCACTGTGAATTTCTTGCTTAAATCAGTAATTTGGAAAAAATACATTCAGTTCTGTGACAGCACATTTCGTCATAGGTAGTTCAAAGTATTTTGCCAAGTGGATCAGTTAATTTCACAAGTTTGCTGTGATGCAATACAATGAGACCAATTTTTTTAACCCCTATCTGGTTAAACATTCTGGTAGAGAATTTGCGCATTTGCATGTAAACAAAAAATGATTTTTCAGCCATTAGACCCACTTGGAATTGAGAAGAATGTCGTCAGCACTCACAAGCTACTTTTAGTTCCTGCCAATAAGATCCACACTGCTGTCTCTGAGTCAGGATACGCAAAGTAAACCAATAAAATTTTAGAAAGTGAATCAGAGGACCAAGCAGTGCACAAACAAAGGTGAAACGTTACTATTTTGTCAAAAATATTCTTCACCAATTATAACTTTTGTCCTTATTTTTTTTCCGTTGGCATAAGTTCCTGATCCAAAAACAAACAAGGCTGGTAATTGATTTACGACTGAACAATTGAAGACTTCCCAAATTTTGAAAACTTCCAGTAGTTGTAGAAGATGAGGTTGTCAATGAATAATGCCAGAGGCTGTGCATGCATGAAGCAATGATACACTTCACCAATTTCTCCAAGTTGTAGCTCTTAAAGGATGATTTATTGTGGAAAGGAAATATGGAAATGACTACATTTTTTCCCAGAAATCTATTGCCTCTCCAAGCAGGCATTGTTCCATATGGTATTATTCCAGGTGAGCAGGTAGATATCTAATGACTACATTTTCTTGCAAGCTTAAGTCCTTAAGCATGAGACCGATGGTTCAAAACCACAACTACAAACTAAGTGGAACTACTGCCATCATTTGTTATTGAAAAAAAAAAATCACTTTCTCTCCGTTATAATGTATTGATACAACCTTACAGCAGTTTCTCAGGTTATGTGAGAAAAAAAAAAGTGAATACAGTTTTACAGTGTTACTTTTCCCACAGTCTTTGATACATGGATCCATGTCAGGAATGCAACCAACAGGAGGTAGAAGAAACTGCTGCCTTGGCTAGTTCTTGTTCTTTTGCACTGAGTGCCAACTCACTGCATGGCTCAAGCAGCTCAAATGGATTCGCTGTTGTTATCCTTTGTGTGTCATGAAACATATGCTGCAGAACAAGAATGTCTGAAGTGTTCTATGCTCCTGGTCTACAGATTCACTTTATGCTTTGCTGTTATCCAGCATGAATTCAAATGACAATAAAGTGGACACAAGTTACTCATTCATAAAATTCAAAACTGACAAATTCAAACATTTATTGCAGGTGTGGAAATTAAAGAAAAACCACAAGTATACAAGTATCTCCATGGAGATATGTTACATCAAAGATATCTCACCTTTTCCTTTCCTTACAAGGCAGGTTTCCAGACTTTGTCCATGTCCTCCCTTCCTGACAAACTACTTTAGTTTTCACAGCTGGTTCATGACTGGGAACACATCCACTCATTCCACCTCTGTGCAATGAATGATATCCAATCTCTCTCTCTTCAGCAAAGCGTAACTTAATATAGTAACTTTTAACTTCTATATTGTGTGTCAAATGCATGATAAATGTTGGTGCCCTGAAACCTAGCAGCATTTTATTATGCAAAACTAAACCAAATTCACCTGGTAAAATACTTGTGTTTCATGCCAAATACATTAAGAATAATGTCATTCTGATAAATACAATCATCTTTTCACCTTTGTAAAGGAAATGAAGGGGTTCTGACTCCAGGAGGTCTCCTCACCTTACTGACCTTCAATAGGTTATGAGACCATGGCAGAAGAGAGTACAGGCTCTTTTCTGCCCACACAAACTAAGACACAAAGTAGAATCACCAAACTACTTATTGTATATGTTAATTAACTGAGTAACTTAAACCAGGTTACATTTAATAGATGACTTCTAACACAATGCTCAAATTCCCTAAGTTGTTTTCCTGCTGTATTTTCTGAGACAGCATAAAGGGGCCTTGAAATAAATAAAAAATCCCACCAATACAACAAATCAATATCATACAGAACCATGCAGCATATCTGATAAAAGAATTCCACACGGAAGAAGGATCAAGAACAACCAAACAACTTTATTTTATTTTAGAAAAACAAAATTCACAAGTTAGAGCAGAACTTGGGCAGTTCTAAATTGACACTTTCTGCAGCAGAAATATTGCCTAAGCTCTTTTAGAACTTGCTCACATGCCAGAGCAAATATTTTCATTTCACTGACCTTGCTAGGCAACTCCCCATCAGTAAGTGTATGGTAAAACAACTCTCCAGTAATATCAAGCCTGGAATATTTATTAAAAATATTTGCAACCCATGAAAACAAACTCTTAATTCCACACATATTCAAACTGTGAACTCCATTCTGTGTATTAAATAGCACAACAGAATCTCATCTAAAACAGGTTTTCATGTGGGAAAAGAGGAGGTGGTGGTGAGTGGGTGCTCTTCTCTACATTATTACTAAGATTTGACCCTTTGAGCCATCACTGACTAAAATTAGCACACTTGATTTCCAGCTTTTTGTATGCACACTGTACTATATTCCACTGCTCTACAGGAGAATTAGCAGCAGGATTTAGAAGCATTATAAAATATTTTCTTATGGAAAATAAAGGGCATATTAGGACGTAAGTTGTAATTCTGCCTGTACTTTTTGCTCTGATATACCTAACATCGTGGAGGCCTAAACAACTACATCTTTCCATCTGCACCATCAAAAATCAGGATATATGTCTACCTACCACTGTAGCCTCTAAACAATATAAATGCTAGTGTGGAAGAGAATCTGTTGTTGTGGTCTTATGTAGGACAGCTTAAAAAAAAAAGTCCTTGCGTAAGTTATGATTCTTTGAGAACCATCAAGATCACATCCTCTTCCTCTCTGACTGACCCTGTTCTGTTAAGCAAAAGGAACTGGGAACTTTTTTTATGACTGAATCAAGAATAATTATCATCCAGTTTCACAAGATAGCTGAATGTAATGGCTAATGACACTTATTTAAGCAAGAAATACCTGTCTGAAATGAACTGCATTTATAATGACTGATGTTGCTTTATTTTTTTGGCAGTGAATTTCACCTTTTCTAAAGAGGTATGTAGATGAAATAGGAGGACTTCTACCATATACAAATCTAGAAGCAACATCTATTAGCATGACAGTGGAAGAAAGCATAAAACACGTCTACCTTTTGGAGGCCAATTTGTATGATTTTTGATGCTGAGCCTTTGTTTCATACACAAAATTAACAGCAAAATGGCTATTACTGTCTTCATGTTTAAAGCCTGGTTCTTAGTAAGAGAAAATTTGTTTATGTGGATCGGTATTTACCGAGCTTTGATCCACATTCTCAGTGGAAATTCATCTTGGCAAAAATGCTGTGAATTTCATTCTTGTCTCTGGAAGAACCACACAAGAAATACACACAGACAGACCAGTTTCTTAACACTTGATATTTCTGACCAAGAAGTACATGTAGTGTCTTAACACTTCAAAAGAAGAAATGTTGAAGTCAGAAAGATCAAGTAATTTACCTTTTAATAAACGATCCAGTGGAGTTTGTGGTCACCTTATAGTTTGACAAGCTTTTCCATAAACCTCTAAAACCACTAACCAAGCAACCAGTCCCCACAGATACCCATTCCCTGCTTTGTTTTTCACCTTCTTTTATGACAGGATCCAACTATCAGTTCATAAATCCTGTAAATGCTTTTCATAGTGGTTTTTACTGCCCTTTGGACTGAAACTGTCCTGGAGGAAAAGGGAATTCACTACTGTACTTTCCTATCAGCCAATTTCTGTACACATCTGTAAGTAAAGCACAGAAATACCTTGTCCATTTTTGTGTTTTATGTCTAAAATTAGAAAGTGAGTAATAGCTGGGAATTGATCAGGTGAGAGTTGGAAAATGAGGACTAAGTGATACAGGTTGAATCAGATGTAGAATATGCAGAACAGACCTTCATATTAGACTGTATTGACAGCTGTAAGCTAGCAGAAGGTATTAAGAAAGATGAAACTAGAACAATGGGAGTGGAAAAATGTACTGATATAACATCTTTACCATTACCAGAAGGAAATATTGGGAACTGTGATATTGTATCTGGTCCACCTGATGGTACTGACTACTTGATCTTTAAGAAGCNCACCATTTCTACGTCACTTGAAACATTTTGCAAATACCCACTGGAAATTTCCCCCTTAATTATGTAAATATCCACTTGTGAACTGGGAAAGATTAGAAGCATATGCCTAGAAAAACTGAAAAACACATCACTGAAAGTGGTACAGAGAATCACAGATTACCTGAAAGCAGGATGTTATCAGCTATCATTGCTTATATTCTTGCTTACACATCTCTCCAGCCATTATGAAGACACTGAGTTTTCTAGAATCCAAGCAGCTTCAGAAAGCTGGATATTTGGTACATGCATGGTAGCCAGTGTGCTCAGCCCTACAAAACTCCAGCTACAGAGCTGGTAAATGCACACACTGCATACTGGGCTGAACAGAGAATGACAGAGACAGAGATGGGAGTTCAACTGCACCCCTGAAGAAGCTTCACAAGTCCTGGGAGTTTACTGACCCACCCAGCATCCCTAATTTTGACAAAATGTGCTGCTGGGTGTATGAGATGAGTCATGCTTGAATCGCTTGCAAGTGCTGCGGAGTTCAAAAAGGTGGGTTCTCCACATCTGCTCCTCCATAGCTTAGTCTAGACTGTTCAGTGGGAACTGGGTGTACAATTGGCTGTTTTTCTCACTTTGAGTAACTGTAAAATGTAGACACTGCTAGTAAAATGAAATTATAAACTATTGATTTACAAGGGGACCAATGTCTAAAACTTTCACTTGTGATCACTGAAAAACAGATACTGAGGAGGAGGTAGTGGAGAAGAAGATACTGCTAAGCTCTTCACTTACGATGTAAATCTCTTATCCACAACAAATTAAAGTAAAGAAGAGTTGCTGGACAATAATACACAGAATTCTGTGAGAATTTGACACTCTCAGAACAGCAACACTGCAGATACAGATTGCCAGTGCATACATGTAAAGCATCAGCTTCAATATTTCACAAAAGGTAGCAACTTAAACAAAACATTGAAGCATCTCTCATGGATCTGCTCTTCAAAAAGATTTAAAGCCACTGATTTGCAAAAGCAACACAGTTGTTTTAACTGTGGGGAAAAAAGTTAAGTCTTGTTTGAAGTTTGTACTCATTAGCAAACAGGAATCTAAACTCCCAGGATGATTTGAATATATATATTTTTTTGTAAGGGAACATAACTGTAGTAGAAAATTACTTCATCCCAGAGGATTAACACACACATTTCTGAAGAGTGAGTAACCGTAACCAGTCTTGTTTTGAGAAAGTGCATTTCTCAGCAGGACTACTGATGCTTTCCAAAGTGTGTGTGTAAGTCATCCAGGGCAAACTGGTGACAATACTTTTCAAAACAGCTAAAAATGTTGGAAGTTTGCCACCTGCTGAGATAAATGACAGTAAGTGAAAGAGATTACATGGTTTTCAGGTACAATCATTTAGAAATTCAGATGCTCATCTATCAATACACCGCTTATTTAGAATTTCTAAGACTGAACATGCAAGTGTCCATTGGATCCATGCAAAAATTAAAAAACTGAGTTTCAGGTGCAGTCTGCCTTTAATACAGTAAACATCACTCTGAAACTCCTGAGACGGCTCCAGAAAATGACCTACTCACATCTGCATGCATTAGAAACAGACTGAAAATTCACACCCAATCCAAGTAAGCCATTGACTGAAACTCAGGACCTCTTCCAGGAGCTCTTGTTTTCTTGTTTTTCTTTCTCTTCATAAAACAAGAAACACACAATGCATTCATTCAAACTGGGCAAACCAGGGCATTTCCGTCCTGGGAGGTACAAGGTACAGCATTAGCTCAGTTTATTTCTAGTTACCAAGGCCTCATCACAGCCCTTGGCAGTGAAACCTGCCAGATATAATATACAAATGGAGCTGCAGCTGCATGGCCAAACTTCCACCGTGCTCATCATGAGCAAAAATAACAGCAGTACAGCTCAGCAGGAAAAGCACATGGGGAGACAACATTTTATAGGACAAATAAGAAGTTAACAGTGGTGGTTTAGCCCTACTAAACTCTGAATTCATGGATCAGTATATTTGTTATTATAAAGGATGTACTTTTCAGGAAGAGCCTTGTTCTACAGACTTAGCGGAGGAAATGGTGGAAGCTAAATGTTGTTCTTGCTGAATCCATTTGCTTTAGGTGGGATAAAATGTTGCTTAGGAAATAATATTTTTAATTTGGTTTTATGATTTTTTAATTAAATTTGAGACATTAAAGAATTTTAAAGCTGTTCTATCTTAGATTTTTTAGAAACTCAGAAGTTGCTTCAGGCTCAAGACAAACTGGTTGCCTCAGCAAGCTCAAAAATATCCAAGTATAGAAAAAAAAATTGCTTGGAGAGACTGAATTCTCTTGGAAAGATTCAGATTTATAAGCTTACCTATTCACATCTGTTTACCTCTCTGCCACTGAAGAATGAGAAAATACACCTATAAACCAAACAGAAACTACCAAATTGTACCAATAAAAAAGGTTTTAGGACCAAGATAGAGACTTGTAAATGGCAGATGAATCAATAAAACTGTGGTTCTTCATGGAGAATAAAGATCAATAAACGACCCTGTAATAGTCTAGTGATGCCTGTAAAGGATTCTGCCAGCATTCCAGAGCAAATGTGATTACAGGGCTGATTGGTGCTGTGGAACTTCGTCACACACCGTGATAAAGCCATGCTTTTTAACTCCGCAGCCAAAGAAAAGTTGAGAGACTTTTGCCTCGTTTCTTGCAGTAATGTAAGAAGTGTTCGGCACCCCTGATGAAACACTGGCTAATCACATCTGCTGCGCTCTAAAAGCCAATCTTGATCAAAGTGTTGTAGCCCAGTGCCCTCCTAAGTTCTGCAAAAAGTTTCAAAGGTTCACTTATTACAAAGTGTTGCATTTAAGCTGCTTGTGTGTTGCAATGTGTCATAGGTCGTATTTTCATCTTCTGATTTACCATACAAAAACTTGTCATCTTTGCTTACTGCCAACATGAAACCAACATGCTACATTTGCGAGAGCTGCATAAAACTGATAAGGCTGAATTTTGGCAATGATGGACAGCAAACAGCAGCCATGCTGCTGTTTGCTTACTGTGCTGAGCTGGCAGAAGGGAAACAGAAGCCACTGAGAGAATCTACATCTTCACTGTTGACAAATCCATTTCATGGCTGGAGAGAAACACATCTGCACTTGGCACGGGCTCCACTTAAAAACAGAGGAATCATTGTTTTAGTGGACATTACAGAAATGTAACTCCCCAAGTGAATCTGATGCAGTAATAACAACCCTTTAACCGCTGCCTAATGATTTCTGCAGACATGAAATGGAATATTTTATTACTATTTTCAGCCATCTGTGCTGCTTTTTCTTTCAGCTTTTTTTCTTTCAGTTTGCCAAAACTGTAATGCAAGTCCCTATCCTTTACACCACCACATACATCTTGGTATCAATACACCAATTAAACATTTCACTGGTGTCAGAGGTAGGAGCTGCTGAACTCTCCCAATGGCAGAAGCACAACTCAGTTGTGCATACAGCTAGAGCCTGCTAATTATTAAGCCATCCTCCTATTCTAATTTAAGGTTTCTCTTAACCTTAATAGAGGGAATCAGGGAGGAAGCTTGCCCTGAAGTTGTAGCATGACGATAGGACTAGAAAGGCCATCATTAAGTTGTTGTTTGACCACACACTTTTGTCACTATGGACAAGTAAGTCAAGCACCTACACCGAGGTTTTACATTGTACATGGTATGCACTTGCAAAGTGAATTTCTTCACTCCCCATACTTTGTTTCACATTGTGGCCCAGCATCTTGGGGCACATGGGCTGGATCCTGCTCTAAGCTGCCTGGGAGATCTCTGGAACCATGCCAACTGTGCTCCAGCAGTAACTGAGCATTAAGCCATCAAGACTAGACAAGAGGTAGTCCACAGGAAAAAACCAAAACACAAAGCATATACAATGCAGACGTCAGGTTCTTGACACAGAGTATTTTGCTTTCCTGATATGTTTGTAGAGGTCTGCTCAATGATTAATGTGGACATCATTTCAACTTTTTCAGCTCCCGAGAAGGACTGTATCTTTCAGGGGTGGTGATGTTTGAGCCCACACCTACTTGTTGGTGATGCAGCCTGCACCAACTCCAGCAAGTTCTTTCTCTAACCACCCTTATTCCTTGATTATTAAAATGTATACTTTCATTGCCATGAGGCGAAAAGGTGTAAGACACCTCTTCCACAAGGATAAAACATGGTATTTTTCAGCTGGACGGACTTTGTTGATCTCCATCACTGTTTTGGCTTTACAAACTGAGACAGTATCACAAAAAAAGGGAGGAGCTGCTTATTTTGACACTGAGAATATCTTAACCAAACAACAGCCTGAAGCACACACATAAAAGTGCCACAAAACCCTCCAGAACAAATAGGAAATTACCCTTTATAATAGTAAACATTTATAATATTTACTATATTTAATCTATTCACAGTAGAGACTGCTTAATTACTATGATAAAAAGCAAGGGGACAATATACAACATACAAGTTCAAAATGAAAGGCAACAGTTCAACCACCAATGATTTCAAAAAGATTTGCAAAACCTTGTCAAAGTTTCTCTTTGGAATCTTGTGCTTGAAATTTATTATTCTCTATTAATATGTAACCTGTTGTCAACTCTTGTTTAACTTAGTGATATACTACTATTTTCCCTCCCTTCCCTGAATTCCTCCCCAGTTGAGCAAAATGAATAGCATGTAAAATAAATAAGGGAAAACTCAAAAAGCAAACATCTTTATGCAGATAAGGAGGATTATAGGAAGTAGTGCACCCAGATTTATTTGCATACAGCATTAGAGAAAGGCTGCTGCAAAGGCAAGTCAAAAGAAGGCTAACTCCCAGGTAGGAGCAATGAGATTGACAAATCATTCACTGAAGTAGAGAAGGATTACACAGAAGGAAAAGACTTACATATGGAAAATAAAGTGATTTGTTCTTCCCTTTTAAGCTGTTCCTTTTAAGAACAGCAGCTAAAACCAAAACTAATACATACATTACACACAGCTGAAGGGCAATTCTGTACAATGCAACTATCACACAGAACTGGTAATTCATTGCTTTGGTAGAGATGTATTTGTGAGCTGCAGTGGTGCTGAGCAAGCCTGCAGTTTTCCTCACTATTCCCTGCATAAGAAGTGTATTTTTTTTCCCTGCCTTACAGCAATCAGTTTCATCACACTACCTTTGTCACTGAGGACTTTTCCCAAAGCTAATTTACAAGCTGCTTTTTCATGCAGCCAATTCCAAGAAGCATTTCCAGCACAACACATGGCCTGACAACTGCAAGTACACGTCAGAGTGGTGTAAAAGTTCTAACCTTTCAACTGACGCAGGGCAACTGGCTGCAGCTGCGCTCCTAGTCTACCATGATGCAAAATGAAGTAAGCTTACTTAAGTACCAGTAGTTTTTATTTGCACTGCAGCAGGATGGGGATGTCCCCGTAGCTGGCTGCTGCACCTCAGATGAGGTAACAGCAACTTTCACCAGAAGGTTCTGTTTTATCAGACTTAGCTCAGCTGCTCTCCTTGGTCTGTGCTCTCAAAGCTCTTTCCAGCCCCATCTCTCTGTACAGCAACAAAGTTTAAACATCTGTAGAGTGAGTTCTGTAACTAATTAAGCAAAAACTACCAAACAGGAAGTAAGGAACAATTTATGGTAAGTGAAATGATGATGCTGGAGAAGGAAGAAGACTGGAGAGGAAGGTATGTGCCAAGAAGTAGGTAGACAACCAGGTTCAAAAATTTTCAATTATGTCAGGAAAGCATGTATGTCTATTAAATGATACGGTCAAAATTTGTAGGTTCATCAAATATTACTCCAGGAAATCAGGATAAAGATCTGTGCCTTGTAGAAATTTTTACTCAATATGGAAAATTTAGACTAAAGCAATAATTTTAGGTTCAAACAGACTGTGGTCTATGTAACACACAGCTATCGGCTGAGTAGGGGCAGATCAAAAAGTAATTTCACACAGTATTCCAATACCTATGCTAATATCATTGACAAAAAAGATATTTTGGCAGCACCTGGCACTAAATAAATTGAAACTGCTGATACAGATTTAATATATGACGTCAATTCCTCTCAAGCTATGGCCCAGCAGGAGACTGGTCAGCATGGGAGAAAAATCGAGTGCTACAAAAAAAGTTCTCATGATTTAATATGTGGCTTCACTTATTTCAAGTTAGCCCTGACAGAATTCTTATTCAGAAGCACTGGGGATCACTTGCCTGTTGTTATCTTTATATCCTAACACGTCATGGCCCTAAGGATGTCCCCACCCACCTGGTTTAGTTGAGGTTTCACTCTGTAGCAGTGCAGCCCACCCTGGGCTCTTCCTCTGCCATGAGACCCTACAAGGGACTGACCCTCTGGTCTGGGGGCTGCCTAGATGCCTTCATCGGGAAACCAACCCCATGTTGGAACTGCTTGAACCAGCACTACTGCTCTTTGGATACCTCTGACTAAGCTCCAGCTGCATCTTTTAGAAGATGAGAGATGATGTTCCACAGCTTTTAAAAATCAGCAACTTTCATTTCATCCTGTTACTGGCTATGCCTGTCACTCAAAAAAAGCAGTCATGCCTCTTCCTGCGTTTTCTCTTCCCCTCTCTGCTCTTGCTGACACCGAAATCTGTACAGCTTTTTGGTGAAATGACTTGGAAAGTGGCCAAGCTACCCACCATCACTCTGGTACCTGTCTGGAAAAGATTGCTTCCTAGCTAGCCTGATTCCCTTTCCCAAGTACCACATCAATTACTTACACACACATAAGGGGTGAAGCAGCACTGTCATTTCCAGAGGCAGTGCCAACTTAAGGTTTTTCTCCAATGACAGACCGATAGTTACAGTCTATACCCATTAAATTCTTCTTTGGTTTGAAATACATACACTGCATTTTCTCCCCTGAGCTGTTGAGTGACTTGGCTTAATCTGACATCACAGGCGTGTCTCAGTGGGATGCCTAATTGATCTCCCTGAAGCGCTTGAGTTTGTGCTCAAGAGCCAACAAAATTCTTCGTAATACCTCAGTATCAAACAGACCAAACAAGATCTCAATTTTAATTGTGTTCAAACTGCAAGAAAAAAGAAATGGGCCAAAGTAACAGTCTTAAGATATCGAGAAAGCAATTAAAGCAACAGGCACGCTACAGAATAAGTTACTTCTACCACACCAAAGAAGCTTTTTAAGGAAAAGTTCAGCAGTTCTATACAAAGTATAACCAGCACATTTTGCAAACCTCAGTAAAGAAAGCAAAATTTGTGCCCTTGGTGACAGCTGTCTGTTTGACAGTAGCAGGGACCTTTTCATTTTCCAGTATACTGGGTACTTCTTTTCATGAAGTATATTTATTAGAACAGCAAGAGCTATCTCCCATGTCTGTCTTACCTGAGGAAAAGTACGTGGAAAGCACTATTGTATAACAACATTAGGTCCTTGCTGTGCATTTTTGTAGGGGTTTCTTCAGATTGCTACAGGCCATTAACCTTTCACTTCAGGTAAGTAATGAACAACGACTTTCCCAACAAAGGAAATCAGCTGTGTTACCAGTGGCAACTCCACTTTTTAACACATGCACCAACCCCCTGTGCATGCACTTGTTATTTATTCCTTTTTAAAAATCAATTCTAGTATGAAATAAGAAAGGTTCCCCTTGGTTTCACCTTGAGCTGATAATGAACAAACCCTCAGTGAAGCCTGCTCCCAAGAAAGTCTTCCTTAATAGCACTGATTAAAAATAAAATGAAGTTTCTTCTTAGGAAGCAAGATGTATTGCTTCCTGCTTTCCTGCACCAGGGTATCTTGTAATTGGACTGGTGCTAACTGGACACTTCAGCCAAACAATTTAATTTATTAAAAAAAAAAAAANCTATTGCCATTGACCAACACCAATATGCAGAACTGTGAAATCAACACAAGACCTTAATTACACAGGGGGGAAAGCACACAAAAATCCTGGTGGAGCCTTTCTTTTTCATTTCACTTATATACCAAATAAACATACATCTTTCAAGCAGAGACACAAAACTGATTCTAAAGAACCTGCTCTGATTCAACACGTATCGTACAATGGTAGGATGGGCAGAATAGGTATAACTACCACAAGTTGAAAACTGTCTCTGTAACACTGATGTGATTTTGTATCTATGTCAAATCATCAACTATAAAACAGGTTACATTTTTTTGCCTGACATCAGGGCATGTAATTTACAAAGGAGGTGGTAAAAGCTGACATATTCAGGACAGCAGCCTAGAAGAACTAGAAACATAATTAAAAAGTAGGTTATTTCTTAGGCAGACTCTAATTGGCAAAGATTTGCATCTCTCTGTTTTTTCTTTCTATGTAATGTTGGTCAAACCCACATAAATAATGCCAGGGAGCTGAAAATCTTGAAAAATTGAGGGAATGCAGCAACAACTATTTTTCCCTTCCCACCCTGCTTCGTTCTATCCATTAATTCATCCTTTACCCTGGTGCCCTTAAGTCTTCCCTTCCTTTCATCATTTCTCCTATTAACAGGGCTTCCTCCTCTCGAAAAGCAGCAGCTGTGAACTACTTCCTTTTAACGTCTCATTTCCAAAACGAACTTCCTCCATGAAGGAGGCACACACCAGTCTGTCTCAGCAGAATATGTAAGAGCCTTGGAGAGGTGCTGGAGAACAAAGGAGAGCCAGGGGAGACTCTGCCTTGCATCTTCTAATGCTGCCTCTCCCTTTGTACTTTCTGTATGGCAAAATCACTAAAAAGGATGCACTGAAAAACTGCATGCTACTACTTCCTTCCCTTAATTTCATATATTGGCATTCATAATTAGATTTTTTAAATGAATTTTAGGACAGATTTTATTTCATTTTAATAGGATGACAGCCTTTTATTTTCTACAAAATACTTGTAATATTTTTGCAGCAGCAATATATAGCTGCAGAATGCCTCAATGTATTTTACTAAACTTCATTCATACTTCCTTAATATTCTGCAGGCAGAAACTGGAATTCAGCAAACTGCTGATGGGCTGCATTTCTGAATTCTGTATTGCCTCAAATACTAGCTCAGTAAACTTAAAAAAAAATCATAATTGGAAGCCCCAAGGGATCAGATAGACCGCTATTCTAATCTGTTATGGAAGTCAGATTCAGGAGGGATTTCTGATTCTAGCAGTAAATAATTCACAAGACCAGAAAGCACCTCTTTTCTTTTTTTCCCCCTATAGAATAAAATATGGAATTGCTAACATGTTAAAGCAATGTTAAAAATGCAAAACCAAAGCCACAAAAGATGACTTGACATTGGTACGCTGAATTACACAGGGTTTACAGCACATTTTATATTTTTAGACCTTCTGTCATACAAATACAGTTTAGTTCCAATCCATCTTGTCTGGATAAATGTGAAAGAAACAGTTCCCACAGTGAACCTCTGGATTCCACATTAATCATTGCTCTGAAAGACCATTTAATTACAGCAAGAACTAAATATACCAGACTATTTCCCCAAAATTGTACTGCATTCTACACAGGATTTTCTGCCATGTTCTGTCTTTGTATGAGACCCCTTGTTCCATTCAGGGAAGCTCTGCCTGCAAAACGAGATACAAATACAGATTTGTGCTATTCATACTGTAGACACTGGCTACTTTCCCTCCTCAACTCCATCAAAATGGCTTGCAGGAGAAAATGACAGAAATGTGATAATGTCCAAATACTCGCATAAGAAAGATTTTTAAGATTTCCTCTATTTTCCTTCTTCTGTATGTTCAATTCATTACCTTGCAACCCACCATGAAGATGCTGACTGGGTTACCTTCAGCTATTACAGAAGCTTGAACACATCTCTTTTTTTTTTTTATGAATTTCCCCCAAAAGTTTAATCAGTGAGTGATCCCAGACCTGTGGGCACTGATGAAAAGTTTAAACGACAACGGACCAAGGGACACCCAGGCACAAAGGGCAAGCTTCAGCAATACACCTTCAGTGGAATAAAGGAAAATAATCCACTGCAACAGGTATATTAGTTATTTCTGTTGTTCACCTATGTATTTGGAAAAGAAAATATCCCGGCCAGCCTTTTTTCACTGCTTAATCAAAAATAAAGCCAGAAGTCACTTAAAACATACAGAAAGTGAATATTAATCAGGGCAACTATAAACTTACACTTTATTAAATAATTTTGTAGTAACTGAATTCCTTTACCTTTATGAGTAATGTGTAGCACCAAACTTACAGGTGGTACTCTTTTCTTTTAATTCTAATTTTCAAGCTAATATTTTTGCTAGCATCAATGTAACATCAACTAATACAAAATAATCTCATACTAAAGATAAAGAAGAGTAAGTCAAGTTCTCATAAATCAATAGTTCTTTGAGTGAATTTTGTTTTAGCAGCAAACATACACTATCAAAGAAAGAAGAAAAACATTTTTATACACTGGCATGTCTTTTTAAGAAAAGAAATTGCTGTGCTTGAGAATTTTTTTAAAAGTACAGATAAGTACTGAATACTGTCCCAGTTAGTACAGGTACAATCCCATTAAATGAAACTTTACTGGTTTCTCACTTTACCTAAATAGACATGTCCAATTAATTTGTTGTCATGCAGAAAACAGAACAACTGCATCAGGTTGAGTTTTACATTACCCACATTGTCCAGTAACTATCAGATTGAGTCTTTCTCTCATGCTACTTCTCTGCCTAATACCTCGGTCCTCAGAGATGCCTCTGCAGACTGAAACATGAAGTAGTTATACAGCACTGATTGGCAGCGTGCTGTTAAACAAGCAGTTTCATTTGTTCCGGGTGTTTTGGTTGGATTGCTCAGCTGTAATGATCCCCTTGATGTAACAATGTGGTTCTTAAAAATCACAATTCACTGCCACAGCAGTTCTGTGATGCCAACACAATGATGATTACTGTGAAGAATTCTCCATCAATTTACAATCAGAAATGATCACAGGTTTCACTGCAGGCAACTTACAAGGCCACACCAGATCTCTGAACTTGTTCCCAGTCAAATCTGAAGCATATTTTGCTTCACATTATAGCTCCATTATCAGGTGTTTTCTCAGATATCAAGGGTTATTACAACTCTATTGCCGAAAGTCAAGCTGACTTAAAACAGCATATATGTATTCATTTCACTATGATGCGTTCTAATTTTATTCATAATAATAAAAAGAATAGGGTAAACCAGAAGGCTTCACTGAAAACTGCTGTTCACTTCTGGGTATACTCTGTGTAGCAGAACACCACTGTTACTACCTGTAGAGCAAAACTGAGATCTAAACACAGTAGATGTAGACCTAGAAATCTGTGAAGTGAAAAGCAAAAGTTCTTGCAGTACCGCAAAACCAAATGCACACACAAACAATACCCAACTGCAAAAGATTCAAATATTTTTGTGGAGAAACTGACCCTACTTCTGTAATGGTCACTGGGCATATATGAGGTGGTAGCAGCCGGTAATGCAACATCAATACCTGTGGTGTAGTAACTATAGGTGGCTTGCACACCTATGAAAAACTTCATCAGCTATAGCTCAGTGTTGGCAATGGTTTCAATGGATGCCAGATAACAGCAGGGAACAAGAGGCTGGTGAAGGAACATACAGTTCTCCCCATTCTTCAAAGCATTTGCCACCCAAAAAGTGATGCAACAGCCTAGGCATCAATAGGAATACCTGCCTGTGTAGATGTTACCTGTGTGACAGTCATTGCACAGGAGACACTAAATACAAAAAATTTCTCTTTTACATGCATCTTCACAAGGTCAGCAATCATTTGTCAGTATTCACATAAAGAACTATATATAACCTGTGTCATCTTCCTTATTCTAGATCAAAGCTTTCTGAAGATGCAGCTAACCTTGTCTACTGGAACAAACAGTCATATATGAGGAACAATATTTTTCTTAATCCCAGACATGCAAAAATAGACTAGAAATGATCATTCAGGGAACTGCCTAATGTGGAGGAGGCACCCTTCAAACCCATTTAAAAAAAAAAAAAAGCATTGCTGTGATTATTTTCCTCTCATGGTAAGAATGACACACACTTTTCTTCACTTTGCCCTCTATGTATTTATTTTGGAAGATGACTTTTCATTCTCAGTTTAGTCTACAACTGCTTCCTAGGCGACAAACGATGTGCTACAGGGAAAGGAGCTCTATGTTAAGACCAAAATTCTCAGCCAGCTTTGCCCTTCCCTGCTGGGCTGTATTTACAGCCACACCTTACATTACTGTGTCTTGAGCAAGCACAAAGTGCTGATTCAGAGCTCCTCACCTGCAGTGAGACAGCTTGCTACACCCACATTAAACAGGAGGAGGTGGCCATGTGAGACAGAGCAGGGTAGCAGCAAACCTCTGTTACAGTTCTTGTTATGAGTTTGGCAATTAACTTTTGCTTAAATTTAAAAGACAAGACATTAAAAAGCCGAAAGCTCTTCCCTCACCCACAAGAAAAGACATTCAAATCATATGTAGTGTTATTATTCATGTGAATCAACCATAATGCTCCAACATGTTTTTCCCTAACTGAAATGTCATTTATACTCCACACTTTATAACTGAGTGTTAACAATTGTACAGCTTTAAGGAAAATGTGAGCAAGGTTAAAAAAGAAGGGATGAAATTCTGGCACCCCTTCCTGAGCTGAACACTGGTAAAATGCTGCAACTTCCAAGGATATTTGACTTCCATTTCAACACCACATTGTAAATGTATGACTGATGACTGATGCTTCCTCATCAGCTTAAAAGATTCTGGAGCGAGGATGCAATCACGTGTTTCTGTGATGGAGCAAGTAAAAGTTACATAAAATGCTGTAAGTCCCTCTGGCAAAAAAGACAGGCAACAGCCACGTGTTGTACCCTCTGGAGGCAGGCATGGGAGTAAGAATGGTATTAAAACAGATTTTCTTAGTTGAGAGAACTATCTGAAATAACTGGAAAGTTTAGTCCTTTAAGAGACAACTTGTTTAAGGATGACAGAAACGTATGCTACAGGTTCTCTAATGAATAGAGGGATGAGGGTGGGCTATGAATTTTTTTATGAATATTGCATCTCTTTAAACATCAAAGACTGATAAATAATCTTTCTCTTTTAATAACTTGCCCTACATGCATTTGCAGTGGGCAGCTGGAGGAAGGAGCTTACATGGAAGGGGGATCTTGGAGCTTCCAGGCAATCAGCATCCGTAGAAGTTTGCTAAATACGGCATCACCCACAGACAGCTCTGTGAAGTGGTTTGATGCCCGTGATCTCTGGACAAGGAGCCAATATGTCCTGTGCGTGCTTGGGATATTCCCAGCAGCAGCCAGGTGACCTTGCCTTTTGAGGAAAGGCTCATGCTGGGCCCCAGCAAGGAAGGGAAGAAGCCACTGTCGGCCACAAGTCACAACACCAAAAGAGGAACGCTTTTTGAGCACTGACAGAGAAGCAAAATGAAAAAAAAAAAAANGCAGCAATTGAGCAGAGTCCAAACGTCAGATACTCAGCAGGAGTGAGGAGGAGAGAATTGTTCCTCAACTACAAGAAATGGCTAAAACCGAATAAAACCAGAAACATCACAGGACAAAAATCAAAGCAGAAAGAAAACAGGAGCCCCCCTGCCCCTGAATCCTAGCTCCAGCCCAGGGCATGTAAAAGGAACTGTGATACCCATCACAGAGGTTTTATTTTGTATAAACTACAGCTATTTATTATTTTAGTTACCAACAGAATATTTTTGGGAAATATTTCCCATGGATGATTGCACTTTTAATAGCGCATAAAACAGAATATCTAGAATGCCAAGTTTTGTAATGACAGAACCAAACATTTATGTAAAAAAATGAAGAGTAAAAAATAGTCATCCAAAATGCCCGTTGCTCTGCTAACATCCTCCTACAAATATCCACATGCCACATACAGCATATCAATGAGAAAGCCTCAAGCTTGGAATGAAACAGCACTGATGGGAGAAGAGAAACAGAAAAAGATGTCCTCTTGCTTTTCTTCCCTTCACTGCTTTGAATGTACACACTTCAGCCTTTCAGCTTTGTTTTACTGTATTGTGCAGGGGATTGGAATCCTTTAAGTGTTTGTATGTGCATGTGAGAGTGTAAACACATGGTGAAATTCAGTAGCTACACAAACAAGTTGATAGGAATTTTTTTAAACTACTGAATTATTCCTCAGCTTCTACTGTTTCCATTTGTCATTCCTTAAAATTCAATAAATCTAATACCAAACCATTAAGCAATCCTGTATCTGCTTCAATAGGCAACATTTGATTAATGATAAGAAGAATGACATGAGGTGGTATTACCAAGAAGACCCATGCAGTGCAATGTATTTTCTTCATTGTACTGGAAAAAAAATATTGCCTTAGTGAGAGCAGTACTGTCTGGCAATGGCAGACCCTGGAGTGGAAATTCGAGGATGCCATAAATGTATTTGTGACTTGTGTGAAGGCTGCATGGATCTACTGTTTTTTATCTCCCCCATGTGGCAAAGCAAGTTAGTAAGTCCACCTTAGAGAAGCGGCTTCCTTCCTCTCCAGAGCATCTTCCAGTCAGATGAAAAGGCCAGTGGTGGTCTACGAAAACTTGAAGGCTGAACAAAAATTCATAAAGGGAGTAGAAAGCACAGGAAATGCTCAGCCTCAAAAGTAACTAGTTACTCCACATATTCCCACATAACCCCTAAATTTACCTCTTAACTCCCTTTCCAGTACACAAACGACGGAGTTACAACTTGAAATAGTACCCACGTTTGACAGTTTGTAAGTGGGTTTAATCACCTCGGTACGGATTTACTAATAATTTATAACCCAATTTGTCTTTGAAATAACTAATATTTCAAGCACCTGACATCAGAGGTATCTCAAGTAGTATAATCTCATTGCAATTAATAGCCTCAAACCATTCAATTGCTGTCTATCACTACTTCTCAAACAGCAGTGATTTCAGTTACTTTCCATTTTTCTGTAATGTCTCCTGTAAATTACAATAAATAAGCAGATAGCCTTCACCCTTTTAGTTACATGTATGCTTAAATAGTGGTGAAAAGGGTATGGAAAAAGAGGAGGAAATCCTTACTGTTATTTTAGCTATGCTCTAAATCTGTTATAAACATTAATGTGGCTGTAGGCCAGTTTAGACAGGATATAAACGACTGTCCTCCACTGTGCTCTTTTCTTCAATCATTAAAGTTTACTTAATATTCATGAAAAATACTTTGTATCCCTGGCAGCTAAAAGCTTCTCTTTATTCACAGAACAATTACACCTCTGGCTGTATCATAAATTACCTACATTGTCAGGACATTATACTTACAACCTTATCTGGAGAACCAATCCTAGATATGAGAAAAAAAATTTGTTTTCATGCCTAATAATTAATAAAAATGCTTTGCTGTTTATTTAAGTTATAAAGAGTGCTCTTTATTTATGGCTGTTAAATATTACCAGGATGACTACGAAATCTTTCAAAGTAAGTGAAAAATTTGAAATAGGGAATTTTCACTGATGTTTGTGCTTACTGCTCACACACGCTGAATTTCCCAAGAGATATATATGCAATTTGGTGATTGATCTTCCGAAAGAAAGGTCTAGCTGGAGGCAGCTGGCTTGAGCTGGGAAAAAGCAGTCAACAGACAGGCATCTTTCTCATTATGACAGGCAACGGTGGCATTGAAGGTGATATTAAAACACTTTTCTTGCCTTGTCAAAGCTTCTCTGCAACTGGGATGAAACATGCACAGCTTTCCACAAACTGAAGTTCAAGAGTACACTTTAACGTCTACTGCCACTGGAAAAAAAAGAGCAGAATTTTGTAGAAACAACTTAGGAATTACAACTTTTACCTCTGGTGTAACCTTACGGATCCACTGCTGTTTTATGCCCACAACTTTTATTTTTCATTTGTTATGGCAAGTGGTGATGCTGTAACAGCTAAGACTAAGGAGTTGTTTTAGTCAAATTTCCATTCTTACCCTGCAAAGGTTTTCAGAAAAATTCATGATGTTGGGATGTTGATTGCAATTCCAGTGAAATTCTGCTCAAGCTCCCTAGCTCCTTGTGTAGCTATACAATAGTGTTATCCTCAGTTTGTCATAGGTCTTGTTGTAAAGTTTCTTTGTTACTGGAGCACAGGTATTGAACAAAACCAAAAACAAAGTCCTCAAGACACTGCTGTTAAGAGCAGCTTTTAGTTCTGTAAGCTAAATTAGTCACTGATGATGCCTGTTGATATGGTAGTGGAAAAGGGTATTGGCACTAGCAGATCAGAATAGCTTTGCAGTGATTTCCAGCCTATGTCACCTGGCCTTCCTGGCCTTCAGCCTTAAGAAAACCTGAGTTTGAACATCAATGGTCAAAGAGCACCAAAGTGAACAACCAGTGCTCTCAGTGCTCAAAAGCTGAGTAACAGCTGCCCTCGTGTTTGTCCTTCTGTGCCTCAGATACACGAAGAAAAGACTGAACCAGTTCTCAACCAGCTGTGTGCCCCAGTGTACACTGTACAGGGGCTTCGTGCCCACCACACCATGCATGGAATGTGCCATGGAATTGGCTGCACAAACAAGAAGGTGGGTAAGTGGCTTTTTAATATTATTATACTGCGCTTTTCTCCTACAAGTTTTACAGTGTATCTGTAGAGCAACAGTGTATAACTTAAATGCTGTGCAATATAATAAAGAAAAATGCCACTTACCTGACTTTCCTTAATTGGGTCTACAAGAATTCAGAGTCTCCCTAGCATGCTAAATATCAGGATGTCATAGGACAGCAAAGAGTCAGTCTTTTGAGAACGAAGAATGTCATGCAGCCTAAAAAAAGATTACAAAGGGTTTTTGCTTCTCTAAAGGAAAACCAGACTATATTAATTTTTCTGTTAAGCCAATCATTTAGGCTTTCCAAGGAAACAGAAAGTGTTTCTGCCACTTCCTGTCACTCTTTCAAAGGTGCTTCTGCCACTCTACATACCATTTCTATATTCCTTCAAAAAAGATCCACTGATTTTCCTGAATGTTTTTTCAGAATGTGATTTCTCTCTTGATAAATACAGATACCTCCAGTTCCTAAATCTACACCATGTTAGGGGCAGAAAGTCAGAGGAATTTCATAGCCAGACACAGAAAATTACTGTCAACAACCAAAACAATTTTTTCTAAAACTACAGAAAATTTGCTGCAGCTTTATAATACTGTTTAAGTGTCCAATGAAGCTCAAACAGTAAGAATAAAAAACCCCTGGATTTAAAGAATGCTCCAGTCCTGTAGGTGTCTTGACATAGCATGACACGTAAAATTAATGAAAACATGACTTATAAAGAGCAGGACAGAAAGATACCCACAAAAACCAAAACCACAACTGCCCACCTTCCCCCCCAACCCACAACCAACTCTAACAAAAGCAGAAAAAACCAAAAAGCGCTATCACATTCCAGAAGAATTAATTGCAATGTGCAATCAATAAAATTTAAACACCAAATTTTGTTTACAAAATATCACTTGCCCCTTACATACACCCAGTACAAAGAGATATACTGAAAAATTGATATATAAAATAACAGCGAACACTTTAAAATCCTCTTAGTGCAATGAAAGCTAAATTGGTGGGAAAACAGGTGGGTTCAATTTTCTGCAGAGGCATACTATACTTTACTTGTACTCAATAATCAGGCTAGACAGATACCTAATGCCCAAGTGTACAGCATCCTTTGATAAGGAGTACAGAAACCCGCAGGTACAAAACATTGTATGGAAGCAAAATTCAGGCCCCTTCTGACTGAGGTGAACTGAAAACCAACTTTACATGTGAGATCAATCAGAGAACGAATAACATTTCTAGCCTGACACTATCTGTGCAGTGGTAATTGTAAGATACTGTTCATTCTTCTAACAGTATGGTTTACAGTGCTTTAATTTCCTCCTTATTCACAGTATCTCAAATGAACTTTGAGTCCAAACGACTGCAAACTCTCTAAAGCAAAACTGAAAATCTAAAAGGCATTTCCTAAATGAAAAATATAAAAGCAACCCATACTGAAAAGCATTTTCATATTAAGTGAGCCATAAACCAACTTTGTTATATGTACAACTGAAGAATTACCTGTTTTTAAAAAGGGAGAATCCAAGACAACAGGCAAATATAAAATGCAGAAATGATGTTCTACATGACTGAAGTATGTGGCAGAACCAGAATTAAGAGGTAATTTTTCAAAAATTCTTCTCTTTGATTATCTCATAACCTTTGCAAGTTTCTTGGATATCCGAAAAAGAACAAGCATAAGTATATGCTGCTTTCTCACTCAGTTATAGGGCAAAGGGACTACACTACTTTACCCTTGCTAAGTTTCATTAATGCTACTTAAATGTTTTCTTTCATCTCAGGGCAGACCTTTTTTCCAGTGTCATGTTCTTCTAGCCATGACATTGCTCTCCATGCATCCTCTTTTTTTAAGTAAATGGTGGCTACCATTTAGTGTAGGTTACTGCAAAAATATCTATCGTTGATCTGAAGTTGTGTCACAGAAACACTGTCCTTACATGTGGGTTTCAATCTTTCAAATAAAAAGACTACACTAACAACTATTTGTACCATGGGTAAAAAACCCCTCAAATTGTTTATTAAGAAGAATGTTACAACAACACCTGTTTGTGCCTTTTAGTTAAGTGCTCAAAGACAGCTTTGAAAGAAATGTGTTTCCATGAGAAAGGACTACGCAGCAAACATGTAACTCTCTTACAATGCTTTTGAAAATTCTGGGGAGATGAATGCATGACATGCCTTAACCATTGTTTTCCAAAAGACTTCTGCTGAGAAGAAAGTCTGAGTTTAGCTAATGGTTAATGCAATCAAATACTAGCACTAATAACTCATAAAGATACTAAACCCACAAAATACTGAAAACGATTACAGCAAAAACCCCTAATACACATTTTAGATAGAAAAGAACATCTGAATCTTCCACAATATCCCTACCAAAAAAAAAAAAATCATGACATGACTAAACACTGTAGGACTATTACATAGTTTGGACTTGTGGTTCTAGGTCTCATGGAGGCTGCAAGGTAGAGCTGCCATGAGGGGGAATTTCCTTCATTCCTCATGTGTGGTCCCTGTGGGAACAAGAAGTTCATCACACAGGGAGTCAAGAAAGGGCAGTCCACACACAAAATACAATGTGGTATCAGTATATCCCCTTCATCCTTCCTACCTGTGCCTGGTACAGGCCCCCAACATCCCATGCCCAAGCCCTGGGATACACACTCAGTGGCTCTAACTGTGGAGTAACAACTTGCTCCCTCTTCCCTCCACAGACGTGCTGGAGAGAGCAGGTGATGGACCATGTGAGGAGTGCAGCCTTCTGCAGGGCAGGGAAGCAGGAAAACTGTCAAGGTGGGGGGAGCAGCCCCCTGAATCGTGTAGTCACTGCTTTGTACTTTTGGTATCATTCACTGCCACATACAGCTGGAATTGCTTTGCTGCCTATCTTGTACCTCCTGATAAAATACAAGAAGCTTCCAGTTATGTATTTCAGTTAGTAACAAATGGTAGAAACAAACCAAAATACATGTGTTGATATCTACAGCACAGGAGGACAGTCTGCTAACAAGAATAGACTAAATCTTCCTTGAAACCACAAGTTTAGTGTGTTTTTGTACTTACTACAATAGCAAGGAAATGCTTAATTCTAAATATATAGTATCACAATCCAAACAAATCTTTAAGAAGTGGTATTTCCATTCCTGCCTCCCAAAATTTCCTGTTGCTTTCACAATCAGATAAACAACAATAATGGCTTTTAAAACAGGTTAATACCTCCAAAATCTGAATCTCATCTAAAACCCATCTAAAAATTTGACAAAAAACCATGTTTCTGAAAGTGGCCTATTATATCAGCACAGTACAACACAGAGATTTATTAAGGGTGTGATTTTTATCTCAATGGGATATTGGAAGTAGCATTTCAGCATCATTTGAGTCACAGTCTCCTGAATGTGATAATAGAGAGCAGGAAAACTAATGTAAGAAATGTCATCAGCTCCTTCTCCTCTTCTTGGGTTTTTTGGCACTTGTTATCTTACTTGATCCGAAACCAATACAAATGTGACCCAGAGACATAGACTGGTAGAATAGCCAGTTGGATCAGAGCAGATGTGGTTTCCTATTTCAGGACTTACAGTCCTGCCTCTTACAGAAATCTTCTTTTGACCCTGAATTCCTCTTCTGGCTTTTTTTTTATACTTCTTCTTTTAAAACATGGATTGAAGAAGAATAAGGTTCAAGATTAAGATTTAAAATCATCTGGAGGTGGATGACACATACACAGAGCACCCAAAAGAAAGGAGAGCATAGTACAGCACCTAAATAAGTACAGACTACTCATAGCCACTAAAGATACGAGAAGAATTGAAAGAACAACTCCAGTGGAGATAAAACCTCTGTATGCAGTCTTCTTCATTACAAGGATTGAGTATACAAAAATTCTGTGAATGTTTACAGCTTGATTTGCTTTTCACCTTCCGATTGATCCCAGGATTAACAGTCATGCCATGAAAACAAAGGCAAATGGGTTAGGGTTATGTTAACCATATGATGCAGGACTTGATAGCTTGCCTTATCTGTTCAACCCCCTGGCATATCCAAGTAAGAAATACATGCAATTCTTTTAATATAGAAATATTTCCAGAACAGATACTGCTTAAATGGATCTCAGTAACACAGAATTTCCATTGCCCCACTCAATGTGATTTCTACCAACTGCCCTGCTCATTCAACACTATAAAAAAAGAAAACAAATAGAAATCTGAAATGCCCCTATTTTCACTCCAAAGAAATGGCACTGAAAGATTCTTTGTGTTAAATCATGAGATCAAGTCCTCAGTTCTTTGAAAAATTTTAGATGGGACTGGGAAGTATTTAATGATTTTTATTACAAAAGTGTTCTGACCTGATGGGTTCACAGTAGTAAGCTATGAACACCACTCTTTAGAGACTGAGAGTAGTAAAGAGAGGAACATTTATAAATAATGTAATAATATCACAGGTCAAAATTTAGGACAAAATATCACAGTCATATCTACTCAACTCCTACTTTCTGTGCAAGGGAGATGAAACTTTCTATTATTTACCACAATAATGGACATTCTGTCTAGAAATTTTAAAAACCACTGATTTAAAAAACCCCCAGATGTTGACTGCAGTGAGTTTTCTTTACCATTGAATTCATATCCCATGCTGGGATATCCCATATCCCACACAGCACATGTTTGAGGCATGATTGTAATAGCCAGGGTAAAATTGGTATATGGAATTGGAAGTTTTTGCAAGAGTGGCAGGATTTTAAAATGTTTATCTAGACTAATAAGTGTTAAATACATGCCATTTGACATCTGAAAGCAGACTGATTCACAAATGCTATTACAATTCATACAGCACTTCAGAAGTCCGGAGGCAATGGCAACTCATACATGTAAATTGCCAAGAACTGGCAAGGATGATAGGTTTTATTTTTCTACTTTATCAAAATCCTTCAAAGAAACTTACCACTTCTTCACAGTTGAGATCTACAGGAAAACTAAGGGAATGTCCCTCTCAACCACAGGAGCTTTTATCTAAATAACTCAAGCCAGATCATTAATTTAGTTGAAAAAAAACCATGCTACCCAAATACTTGATTATTCACTCCTGTTGCTACAGTTAATACACAAAATATTATAAATCAAACCTGGACTTCGGAAGACTTCATGTCTCTGTGACTAAAAGCCAAGTTTGCAAAACAAATTCCAGATCCTACCATCATGTGATGTAGACTCTGATCTTTTCAAAGCACAGTCTAACTACCAATTACAGTAGAAACTCTCACACATAAACGCTTCATTATTTAATTTACAAAGCAACAGTCTGATCATGTCTCACAATGATTCAGAGCAGTGTTAACCCATCTCAGCAACTGCAAGCTCAAACCACAGCAGGCTTCAGAATCAAGCTTTTTGAAGTGTTTCAGGTCAGTAACATCATTCCACCTCAGGACCATTCTGCTTTAAAGTAGCTGTGTTGCATCTCTGGTGCTGGAAATTAGTTTCCTCTGGCAGCAGCAGGATATATAAATTAAAATGTGTATGTCCTAAGTAAAAAGCAATGGGCAGTTATTGATCAGGAGTGATCTCCCTTCACATGCCTGCATGGTGGCAGGGAGAAACTCCACACACTGCAGAAGTGATGGCTTTTCTCACTTAAGTTCATCAAACATGCTGGCACTGTGGTATACATCCTGCCAGCACCGTATGACCCATGGCTGAGAGCAGACATCAAGAGCAGTTAAAAAAAAAGAAGAAATGATGAGCAATAACCAAACAGGTGAAATGTTACGGCTGAAGATCATCATCTGTTGTTTTTAATTACTGAAGCAGACTTAGCACAAGTATGCAAGCAGCACTGTGTAATACCAAAACTGTCCATAAGCCCTGATCGATTCTGTTTGCCATGGAGTTTGAAGGTGGGCAGAATACAGCTGCATGCATTTCAGAGCTGGAACTACCTTTGTAAAACATCTTTTGTAGCTCCTAATTTCCAATCAATCGCAGGTGGGCAAGAGGACATATCTCACTGAACATATGTTGGCTGACTCTGCTCATAAGCCGCGGAATATCCACATCAGGAATTTTCTGCGGTACCGAGACCGGTTTCTTTAGCAGCAGTGAATGCCACGGGCACTGAACAGTAAATACCTGCATGTAGCTGGAGACACGCACACATGTCTGTGCACGACACTTCAGGAAAGAAATTCTGGGCCTCAGGGAAAGACAGTGCAAGAAAAGAAGATGATGGACCAGGAGGGTGGAGATGGGCAGTCTGAAGCCAGTTAAGGTGTTAGAAATCAAGTAAGAATGGTTGCTCCAGGTTGGGCCTCTGAAACAGCAAAGGCCTGAGCTACCAGTTATGCTGAGGAACATTACTGTTACTTTGTGACCACAGTCAAGAAAAGTATATCTAGCCCCAGACGTAAAAGACTGGCCCATCACGGCCTCATCATGGGATCTAGGTACAGAGTTCTAAGACACCTCTTTATTTGTTACAAAAAGGACCAGCTATGATACACACAGCTGCACCACTACAGACAGAAACCTGACACTTTAGACAGACTGTCTGACTTTGAAAAGGAGGATGCTGCGTCTGGAAACTCATGCAGAGCTGCCCTGACTGAGTCTTTCATAGTCACACGGAATTTCAGGGTGAACCATGATCACAGCACTCTCCTGGGCATTATTTACCTCCAATACAGCAGCAATAGATCTACCAGTGGCATGCTAAGCGTAAATTTGCACTCATACAGGAAACATTAGCAACACTCTTCTGAAAGTTGCAGAAGATGTGGTGTAGGACCCAAACTACAACTGCCTCACTGTGGTGAGCTGTGATTTGTCACTTTTTTTAACAAAACACAGTACTGTGGGTATTCAGTGTTTCTCCCTATGTGTCTAAGAGAAACTCATTTAGCTGTACATCTATTCCATAACCCTAAAACCACTAAGCTAAAATGAACTAAGCATTGCATGTTTAGGAATACCAGTTTTTAAGAACTGAAGAGGCTGAATTTGAAGTATGTTTGGATGAAAATTAAGGAAAGGAAATACAAGCCTCCAATTATTCTGCAACAAGACAGGCTACACTTTTATTCCCTCTGTTGAAGAGACTCAGGAAAGCATTACTATAAAAATGTGTCAAAATTAGAAGGAAATGGCATTTAAAACAGCTTCACTTCCTACTTAGGGTAGACCTGAGAGCAGGAGGAGCAAGCGGGTAGGAAGGAGAGTGCCTGAAGAAAGGAATAAAAGCACAGTAGCTGGTACTTCTCTGCTATAACATTATCAGCCTGTGGAGAGCAATTACAATAGCACAGACAGCACTTGCTTTATTGTGACCTTACTGAGGAAAAAAACTCTGAGATTCAGCAGGGAATTTATTAGAAAATTTTAATGCCAACTTAAATTTGATCCAAAGGCCTCAATATTAAAGGTCATATCCATTACTATACTGTGGGAAACCTTGGATCGCTCTGTTCCTATTTTCCACCCTTTCTCAATTTTGTTTTCTTTCATAAGAGTAGGTCAGGCTCTCCTCTCAACTTCACAGCACTCCGTATTAGAGGTATAACACTGCTATTTACATTTTAAAAAGCCTTAGCAAGGCTTTTTTATTTGACCAGCAAGCCAAATAAAGAACTTAAAAAAAAAAAAAGTTAAAAACAAAAAAGCAAAATCAAGCAGCACTGATGAAACTAATGTCCTATGTAGCTGCAGGGGGCTACCTTACATGGATGTAAAAAATATGTGACCTGATCTCGACCAAATTATTTGTCACTACTTCCAGATCAACTATCCTCCTGTCAGGGGGGCCAGGTATGAACTGACTTCTGACTTGCACACAATAGCGTAAGTTGTGTAGTGTTTTTAAAAAATAAATTCTTAACTTTAGACTGTTACAAAGATTTGAAATTGAATCACAGAATTCTGATCAGCTGAGCTTCACTGCTCTTCTGGAAGGTGTTCCTGCCCATGGCAGGGGGCTTGGATTGGAACTAGATGATCTTTAAGGTCCCTTCAAACTTAAACCATACTGTGATTCTATGAAAGGCTCCTTGTTTGTATGTGGCGATTGTTACTGGGTACTTCTTAAGCCCCATCACTGCTCTACCCAAAGCTTTCAGCTTTACAACAGGAGATGCATATGCTAAGCACCTGTGAAAAATACAAAATGCACTGTGAAGCTCCACAGTGCTCTTCAGCTTCCCTGAAGGAGGTATTCCCCATAGATTTGCAGCATAAAGTTACTTTCCTTTTATTTGAAGATTCAGGAAAGAATAGGATCACAGATGGCCTGTACATCAAAAGATGAAAAAGACCACAAGTTCTACTTTTACACTGTATTGATCTTATTCAAATATGAAAGTGTAATAGAGGGAAAAAGCTCATGTTCTCGAATCCTTATATAATTTTGTAGCTTACATTCTTGTGACTTCCAGAGTACCTTGAGCTCTCAAGCACCCATATTATTCAGCATAAATGTGTGAACACAAGTCCAGATACTTGCTTTCAATCTGCTCAGCTACCCTCTGAACAAAAGAGTCATCCTCTCTTTTCAGCCTGTAAGAATATACATTATGGATATTCATTACACTCTTTACTTTCTCAGTTGCCCCAGTATGCACTCAATGTAGGATGTCTGAGAAAAGGAAGAAGGTTGAAACACAAGTTTCCCGTACCAGGCCCTGGAAACACATCCCACCTGATGACCTGGTAGCAGCTATTTCAGTCTTCCTCCAATGTACCGGGAAACCTGACAACTGAACTAGTTTTACCTACACTTTAGGCTATGATGGCATTAAATACATTTGTGGAGGACAGTGAATAAAAATAATTTTTTCTGAACTCAATTCACACAAGATTTTATGTTTTTCATGCTAACAGCCTGTGGCAAGGTTTTGGTAGAGGGGAGACTACAGGAGTAGCTTCTTTAAGAAGGTGCCAGAAGCTTCCTGCAGTGTCTGAGAGAGCCAATGCCAGCTGGCTCCAAGATAGTCCTGCCACTGGTCAAGGTCAGCAGCAGCGGTAGTGCCTCTGGGATAATTAAGAAGGAGGAGAAAAAAAAGAAAACCTGCACAACTGCACGCAGGAGAGAGGAATGAGAGTATGTGAGATAAACAGCCCTCCAGACACCTAGGTCAGTGCAGAAGGAGCGGCAGGAGGTGCTCCAGGCGCCAGACCTGAGATTCCCCTGCAGCCCGTGGTGCAGACCACGGTGAGGCAGCTGTGCCCCTGCTACCTAGGGAGGTCCATGGCAGAGCAGAGATCCTCCTGCAGCCTGTGGAGGACCCCACACCAGAGCAGGTGGATGCCTGAAGGAGGCTGGGACCCCATGGGAGGCACTGCAGCAGGCTCCTGTCAGGACCTCTGGACCAGCGGAGAGGAGCAGGTTTGCTGGCAGGATCTGTGACCCTGTGAGGAACACAAGCTGGAGCAGTCTGTTCCTGATGGACTGCACCCCATGGGAATGACTCACACTGGAGAAGTTCATAACAGACTGTCTCCTGCAGGAGGGACCTCACGGTGAAGCAGGGGAAGAGTGTGAGGAGTCCCCTTTGAGGAGAAAGGAGCAGCAGAGATGATGTGTGATGATCTGACTGCAGCCCGCATTTCCTGTCCTTTGCCCCGAGGAGGTAGAGAAAATTGGGAGTAATTTTAAGCCTGGGAAGAAGGCAGGAGTGGAAGGAAGCTGTTTTTAAGATTTGGTTTTATTTTTCATTACCCGTCTCTGATTTGATTGGTAATAAATTATACTAATTTCTCCAAGATGAGTCTGGTTTGCCCATGACGGTAATTGGTGAGTGATCTCTCCCTAACTTATCTTAACTCATGAACCTTTCATTGTATTTTCTCTCCCCTGTCTAGCTGAGGAGATAGAGCAGCTTTGGTGGGCACCTGGTGTCCAGCCAGGGCCAACCACACAGCCACACTAAATTTAGTTTCATACACATCTCAAATACCTCAGTAGGTGTGAAACCAAGCGCACAAATAAAATTTGAATGCTGCTGAAAGGTCACCACTTCTTAAAGACTTGTGTTTGTTCACACATTCATACACTGACCCAAGTCTACCTTTCTAGACATGGATGCGAATGACCTCCAGCTCAGAACCTGCGCAGCAGTGGCTGGGCTGACATGTCATACCAGCTGCACTCCAGGATGTCTGCTTTTGAAACTAAATATCACTTATTCACACAAGCAAGCTACTGCAAAGCCCTCTACATGCAACATGAAGGCACTTAACCTGCCATGCTAAAGGAAGTACCAATGGATTTGTCTTGTGAATTGCTTTACCCTTCAAAAGAGATTGATTACACACACTTGCTTTAAATGCAACTGGATTTGGTAACTACTGTAATTTTTTTAATAGCTGTTTCTTATTAGTCTTGTCTCATTCAAAAAAAGGAGGGAGAGGTTAATTTATGACTTACGACGTTTGCAAGAAGTCAACAAAATGGCTGCTAGACTAAACTGGAAATATTTAATACTTAGTCTTTTCAAATAAAAACCAGCCTTGAGGTTCCTCGTGTTCACACTGGTTTTCACTTACTAGAAAACAGCATCAACTTCTAAGTCTTTCTTCACTGCTCATTAGGCACGGTTTTTAGCTCTTATACTGTCTTTGATGTAGCCCATAAAACATGGTAAGACTGATGCAATGTGGTCAGCATCCTGCCAGCTTTCTGTCTATGCAGATTTCCTTCTTCAGATTACTGCTGCTTGGGTTTAAAGCAGACAGAGAAGAGAGCAAGGTAGATGATGAAGGGATACCTTCTGAGATGGACAGTGTTGTAAGACTTGGAATATCATGCCTGAATTCCTACTGTAAGCATATTTTGTGAATCTGGGCAAATAATTTGGTTCCCTGTGCACCCAAGTCTTTAAATATATGCTTAGATTTAAACAGAGCTAGCCTCCTTCATTTCCACCTCAATATCTTAAGGACATTGGTGAAACGCACAATCAAAATCAGCATGCCTTGATCTCCCACAGCTCACTGCTACTTCTGCAGAGGAGCAGTAGAACTGGTAATTCTCTCTGTCCTCTGTCTTGCCTGTACAGCTGAGAGAATGGAAAAAGTCCCAGCCCTGACAAGTCCCTGAGGATGATGCAACACATGTACGACTACTGTCATAGCCACAAAATTATTAGCAACAAAACAAGAAGTTTGAAAAGACTTACTCCCTTTTTTTGTCCATAAAGCAAATCCTACATGTGGTAAAGGTATGCTACTGTCAATGGGCCAGCTCTGCAGCATTATTTGACAGCACGACTTTGCATACCAATTTTTTTCTCCTCTTCCCCCATGAGTATACATACATCATTTTAAAAGCAATTTACAACATGTCAAACTGCTTAAGGAGACTCTTAAAAATCTAATGTATGAAGTTAACCATTGGCATGATTTATTATTGAAGTTCCATGGTTATAACTTGACAATTAAGAAATATTGATAAATGTAAACACATTATTGATGTCAATTAAAAAGCACAAGATTGATTAACCTCCCAGAGGTATACTGGCACGAGCAGTTAGAGAGTAATCACTCCCACTAAGTATTCACTACTAACAAATGTGCATAGAAATTAGACTTCTGTGAGACAAGAAGTATTTTCATTTAAAATTAAGATAATTTTGAAGACAGAACCAAAGCATTGGGTCAACAACAAAATCAGGAGAATTACAAACAAGATCTGTATTAATGTGAAAAGCAAAGTGATTAGGTCACATAATGCTCTCATTAACCATACAGTTGGGCGAAAATACGGTTAAGAATTATCAAAGCAACTGCTCAGCAAGTCAATTATGCTCATAGAAGAAAAACTATGAATGTATTATTTAGCCACTACACTGCAATATTCATAACTGCCCTGATGAGGGACAGGACCTTATTTTCACAGCATAAATAGCAGAACTTTGTTTTAAACTATGCATTTATGCACTTTCTACTAGTGACAAAATTATAAAGGTGAGTTCAAAACTCTGCTTAGTAATGCTTCACTTCCTGCCAAGTAAACAGCCCAGGAAGGACGTTCAGGCAGCACATACCTCAGAGGGGACACATGTGTCTGACATACCCCAGAAAGCATAACAACAGGAGTCAGTCAAATTGTGATTTAAATGTGACTGGAAGAGTTTTGGCTCCTTCTTTCTTCTTCTTTTTACTTGCTTTCAGAATTAATGTACTGGCATAATGCCTGTCACGAAGATGAAGGGCACTGCAGCTATAGCTCTTAATGGCCAAAAAAACCCCAGGCTCACCTCAGAAAGCACAAAGCTAAAGACAGCAGCAATGCACCAAGTACCAAGGAGACTGCGTAAACACTAATTAAACTTCACTCTACACTCTTGTCTAGCAAACAGCTTTCCCTGCCTAAACTTCCAAGGGCTTGATCAGACATACTGCTGCTGGAGTCTAGCAACTTTCTTCCCTAAGCTTGGCCTTCATCACAACTTCTCGGATCAAACACATTTCCCTCAAATACAAGCAGCTTACTACAGAGACACTAGACAGAATCTGAATTACTGCAAAAAAGATAAAATTGTAAAATAACACATCAATGATAAATCTTCTTTGCTTGAAGGAGCTTTTATGTGAAGGCCACACATGTTTATTGTCAAAATAAAACTAGATCACTGTGGATTTACCTGGTTGCAAATTCAGTCAACTGGTATTGGTGACAGAGACCAGGTTTGGTGCTATGATAACCCACAAGGGTATTCAGTGGACTCCCAGAAGATAACAATATATGCAGACATACCAGACACAAAGGAACATGAAGAGGAGTTTTTTTTTAAGTAACTGGTTTTTTCAGTTTTGTTAAATGACAGTTAATGTTGGTGGATTGTATAAACAGCTTTCATTTTGACAAGCAATTTTAAAATAAGAAAGCAAGTGTCACCTTTTAAACTGGAAAAATTGAAAAGTTTTAGTGGCAACCAACAGAAGAAGCACAAAGATAATAAGATGGGGAAACGAAAAGGACTAATGAAATCAGATTCTTGGAGCAAATAACGCAAATGGAGGTCTTTGCAGACTGCCCTCATCTTGAGACTGAAGAAAAGAGTAAATTCTTTAGACTTGAAAAACTATCTGTGGAAGAAACAAAAAAAGGCATCTGATTTAAAATGGCAGGGGAAAATTTTAAAACATATTTTCAGTTTGCTGTGGGGAGAAGCAATGTTCATCTGAAAGGCCAGAAAAGAATGCAAAGTAGCTTAAGGAGGAGCTAAAATGCCTCCTCTTCCCTCTGTTAGCTGTAAATGGAAAAACAGAAATTGTAATATGCTGAGAGACTGATGATTGGGCATGGGGGGTGGGGGAAAATGTCATTAAAAAACCCACTGTACCACTGCTATGGGACCAGGTGACTTGTCAGATAGTAAGGGTGCCAACACCAACATCGTCATCCTGAATTACAGAGTGCAGTTCAAGGGCAGCAGAACACAGTCCTGGGGATAAGAGGCACCAGACAAATGTGCCAAAGCTCCTCCTGGAGGGAAGTGTGCCTGCTCAGTTGCAGTGCCAATGAATCTGACAGTGTCTCCTTTCAATAAGCAGTACAAAATCAGGATGGAAAGTTTTCACACCAAGGAAAAAAAGAAATAAAACTACAACAGATTTAAAAGCAAACAACAAACGATGAGAGATCAAGAGATCACTGTTTTAATAACAGCACTTTTGTCTCTCCCTTTTTTAGAAGTCCTCGAAACAGCAATCCCTCTAATTTCCTCAAGGTCTATCTGTACTTAAAACTGGTTTGCCCCTGAGAAGGGACTCTCGTGAGAGATCAATATTCTGATGTGAATGTAACTCACAATATATACATAAGGCTTTTACAAGGTTATACATTTAATAAATAACATGCAGGATTGCCATACTTCTCCTTTTCCTAGTCACTTAAAAAGAGAACCTCCACAAATGTTCTGCTCTGCAGCAGGCATCACACAGCAAGAAAGACAAGAAGTTGCTCAAAGGTTAATACACTTTAATGTGAGAAACTCAATCTTCAAACCCTCCCTCAATAGGCACCACTGCAAACCAGACTGACAGGCATCAAAGCAAGATCACACAGCCAGATTAGAAACACAGCAGAAGTCATTTGAGCTGTGATCAAAACTGTAGCAGTTATTTCTGCTTTCCCTCTCTTGACAGTATTTTTTTTTTGTACTAAAACACACGCACACTTGCTGTTCCCTCATTTGGAAAAGCCTCCCTGAAGTTTTGTTGCAACAGCCACCCCTAAGAGCCATATTCATTTACACCCTGGGCTGAAGCCCTTGAGACACCAAACACAGCAAAGCAGAAAGCACAAAGGGGCAAATGGCAGAGGGACACATCTGCCTGAAAATGTGATCTTTCCTTGGTTCTGGAGCTTTCTTCAGCACAGAATGGTTAGTGCTCCTAACTGTTTCAAGGAACTACTGACCAGCCAGGCTGATAAAACTTACTCTTTTCCATGTGGAAGTTTATACCCAGCATTTGCTTTATTGGATGTGACATACCGCCACACCAAACTGCTCACTAGAAAGTAAGTCCTGCCTGTCCTTCAGACAGCCCTCATCTGTGCATAACATCAGGTGCTCACAGCTCTGGATGTGTTATATAACTACTGTTACTATTTATGACAAGGCCCCAATCTCACTGGATTAGCCATTAAATACATGCAACAAAAATAATGACAGTTCTTTATGACAAATAATTACAGTATTTTAAATGCATTGGCCAACACTCAGCAGTCTTTATTTTTAGGAAAGGTTACTGCATACATCAAATGCTGTGTTTTACCCACAGCTCTTACATCAGAAAGACAAAGCCTCATTCTACCTCTGAATCGCCTCTGCTGGCAGCCTAAAGGTTACTTTCAATGCACAGTCTACTTTGGTATTTAATACTGCAGACAGAACCTGCCACTTGTAGTTTAGTCAGCAGAATGAACTGCAGCAAATCACTTGTGAAAACACAATCTTGTTCTCCATCACGAGAGTTAAATGAAAGCCTAAGGAGTAACACTGCTCTGGAGACTCACACAGGTGTAACCTGGAGAGCCCTGCCACCTGAAGACGAGCAAAATGTCTATTATACTTCCTGCGCTCTCAGATGCCAGAAATTAAGCTGATATGACAGCTCTGGGCTTTTGGCATCTGTTTCTACATTCCACATCTCCAAAGCTAGCCTACATGCCAAGACAGAAAAGGTATTTGGAAAAGCTGGCCAAAGCAGACCTCACTGCTAACAAGTTCTGTGAAAGGACAAGTTCTGATTCAGTGGGTTTCTGTTTAAATTTACCAAACCTTTTTCAAAGTCACTCCTATGACACCTTTTTCTTTGTTCCTCCTCCTTTTCAACCCCCAAAACCTTATGGATATTTACTGTAGATAAAATACATTTACTCTCCTACTGAAATACAAAACCAGTATAGCTCTGAATTTACTGCTTCCCAATTTCAATTTCAAGCTTTCTTTTGTTTACTAAAACACAGATATTATCCATCCTATGTTATACATTCCTTCACCTGTGCCTCTAAGTCAAGAGCGCTGAATTTTGATATATGTTAAGGATTTCTGTTGCTTTCTTAATCACATTCTTCCTGGTAGGTTACTGTTATTAACTATTTGAAGTTTCCAAACCACATGTAAAGTAAACGCAAGACGAACATAACAAAAGGATTTAAACAACCTCAAGGTAAAGAAAATACCTAAAAATATCACCCCAAAGAGCTCTGAAATTAAAAAGAAATTATTAAAAAAACCCAACAAACACAGGAAAATGCCCCCAGTGGCTCCGAAACCCTAAGTTAGCTGATTTGAATTCAGTTTGTGGCTTTGCCACAAGCTTCCAGCATTATTTTGGTAATTGCAGGTAAGGAATCAAACAAGTGAGAATTCATGATGTGGTAAAGCAATTAAAAACTGACTACCAGTACTGTAACAGGCTAGGAGCAAGAGAAGTGCAAGAGGCTCATGCCAAACTTTTTCTACATTCTAGCTGCCAGTCCAAGGATTTAGAAGTGTATAGGTAGTTCATGGATACCGTGCGGTGACTTGATAAAACTGTTTTACCAGGATATTTGTCCATTGTTTGATAATGCCACTCACCTCCTGCTCTTCTACCACGAATGAGGCATTTGAAAACTTTACTCTGTCTACACTTGCTTTAACTATAGCTAAACGGCTCAAGAGATAGGAAAAGTTCTCTGGGTGTAATGTCAGCTCTATCCTGGCTGGAAAATGACATCCAACAGTAATAAATAAAAATACATGACACAAGTGAAAACCCCAGCAAAATTCCAAGGACAATCCTCTTATCTAAGAACTGTAAGTCTACAATTTTGTGGTAGAAAAATACGTATTTTGTAGAGAAATGGGTATTCACCATTGCGAAGCTGGAAAAAAAAAGAGATAAAATTCAAAGAGCTTCTCAAGAAAAACAGTAAAATAATCTGTGATTTTAAAACTTCCTTGCAGTGACAAGCTTGGTAAGAATAAACCACATTAGAGCTCCAACAGAATTGTCTGCCAGCAGGAAAACATGAGTTGCCAGTACCATACACATTCCTGAACAGTAGCGTGGTGCTGCTCCTTGCGCTCAAAAGAGCTTTTCCAGCTATTCTTTTCTCTTGGCCCCAAAACAGCTGCCAACATAAGGAAATGCATTACACAGTATTTTGCAACTTTCTTATATACTCATTAAAATTAGACATAAATACAACCTGTAGCCTGAAACTAATACTAACAAGAGTTTTCAAAATCACCTTCTCCTGCAAAGGGCATCCAGCCTACTACAGTGCTCTGCAGTATAAACACAACTTGTTCAGATACCCAGAACATTTCTTAAAAGTTTGGTAAGTTCCTTCAGACAGTCAATTCCAATGTCACAAACTCACAACTGTGTAAATTGGTACCAGTCCTCCAAATACTCAACAAAATGCTTTCAGTCCAGAAGTACATATACCTTGACAATCACTAATTTTGGAATACTTGCTGCTCAAAGAATGAGCAATCAATTCAAAGCAGTGCAGTAAACTAGGGTAGTACTTCTACCTTTCATTTTTTATAGTAACTATAATCAAAGTTGCTTGTCTTGCTAATATTTATTAAACATGCTTTAATATTTATGCTATTTTCATTAACAGAAAGTTTGCTTATGGCTATATTGTCATCAATTCATAATAATATGAATAATAATAATATGAGTGCTGTATTAGTACAATGATTCAGTTTACTTTCCACTTCCATTCAAGTGTTACTCAAATTCACAATATTGCTAAGATAAGATATTGCTACTGAACACCTCAAGAAGGCACAGTACTTGGCTACACACAGCTGCACTGGCAACTTGGCTTGCTGAAAAAAAAACAAACCAGAAGAATTGCTCTTACTTTGCACAAGTTTCAGAACAAGACCATACTAATAATTTTGACAATGGAGAAAGAATATGAGACCAAAATCCCACACTAAGTATGATGTGGGTTTTTATCAAGGCATAGTCATGAAGCATTTCATTAAAAGAAATGGAGCTAAAGTTACTACAAGCAATGGATATTTCAAGGATCAGAATGTACTTCATAACATGCTGCAAACATGAAAAATGCTGCAAGTACTCAGTATTTATCATTATCAGTGGAACCTTTCTAATTGAGATCTCATGCTTCAACACCACATTCCTTCATTCTACACATCGGAAGGGAACAGTAAGAGACGTCAAGCCTGAGGAAAAACATCTCAGACTCAAAAGAAAAGTTTATGTGTTCCCTTAAAAAACACAGATGACCAGCCAGCTGTAAAGGAAGCAGATCCACACATCCTGACTGTCTGCACACTCACGGTGCATCTTTTGTCTCCCTGACCAAGGTTTGTGCAAACCAGGATTCTCATCAGTTTGGATTATTTAAAGAGACAAACAAAAACGGGGAAATATTAAAACTCTTTTATTGAAGACTACTGTAGTTGTGAGATGTTAAAACCAGTAAAATTGATAACAAAGGCTCAGAGCTGCCAGTGAAAATAAATAATCCTTCTTAGCTGGACAACAAGATGACTGGCATTTTCTAGCTACAATATAAAACTGACGAGAAAGCACTACAGAGGAATATGTAAGAATGAGATATCCTATAATTTAAAACAAGGCTTTAATCAGAGCACACAGGTATACTATAGCTTTTGAACTTCACTACTATATTTTCAGTTCAAAACCTGAGAGACAGCATGGCATAAAGAAAAGTTCAAAACACTCAGTATCAGCCAATCTTCAAAGTGGCTTTTATAAAGCTTAAATTTCAGCAGCAGCAGTACATTTCAGTGCAAATTCTCTGTTTTGGAATTCTCTGGAATGGCTGTTATGACAATCCTCAAACGACTTCAAGATTTCTCCTTAAAACTTTTTAAAACTTTCTATTTCAAACTTATTTGTGACAAAGCATTTCTCACAGTACCCTTCTCTACAGGAAAGACACCACAAAATTTTGTTGTCTACACAGTAAACACACACACACACACACAAATCTTTACAAACACTGTTTAAAATGAATCAGAGTTGTTCCTTCCTTTAGCTAGGCTATTTTAAAATCGAAACTCATAATAAGCAGAGGAGGACTAAGGTGGAGATTAATGTTCCTCCATGCTTTTCAGCATTATAAAGATACTTTTATAACACTCAAGCAAAATGTACAGTGACTGACATGAACAAAATGACAGTAATCTGTCACTGCTTCACATTTCCCACTAGGCTTATTCAAATAGTTATTTATGAACCTTACACTTCAATGGTCACTTTGATGACTACCCATAAATTAGAATGTAAAGTGAATAGAAATTTGATTTTAGAGTAACAACAAATTGTCAGCAAAGAGGAATCTTATTTAATTTCTACTGACATACTAGGAAAAAGTCAGCAATACCAAGATGAACCACATCATAATAAACCACGAACTTCGCAAAAAACTGTATGCTAGATCTCATGTTTGCTTCAGTGCTTCTGCATTTAAAAATAAAAGCACTTTATATTATGCTTGGTTAGTTTTAAATATAAAGTCTTAATCATGTCAGATGACTTCATTACTTAGGTCTTCAACTAAACAGAGAGGAAGAATGAATTTTTTCAACATAGCATGATGAAATTTGACAGCAAGTAAATATTAATATGAACTTAGATGCTCGGCTTTTTAATAGTCCTGATGAAAAGCTTTTAAGACAGTGTTGCTATTTTTACAGGATTTATCTCTTGCTTTACACATGGAAGTGAGACAACACCAAAACGTAACAGAAGTTCTGCAAAGCAAAATAGTTCTCAATTTTTTAGGTCAAAAATGTCTTTACTACCCAAACAATCAACTCTTGCAGGGATGCATGTCAAAAAATACCTTTATAAAATAATTTCCATCTCTCTGATTTTTTTTTGTTAAAAAGTTCCATTGCCTATTATATTACTGTATAATAACATTTATTATCCATTACCCCTGAAAACATGTAAGATAAACCCTTCCAAAAGTGAATGCAGCATGATTGTACTTTGTCTGGAAAACGTCTAGAAGTGCAACATTAAAGAGATATTTCAATATAAGTTTCACTGTTTTAGCAGTATTAAAAACTGTGTGAAGTTGTGTCAGTGTCTTACATGTTCCTTGCTTTTTAAGTATATTTTCCCTGAAATTCTTACACAGAATGACAGTGATCCAATTTAAACCAACTTTAGCAATTGGTTTTTCATGCTGCAAAAGCTGCTTAACAGCTGAGGTTTGAAGCAAACATGCAAAACCCTGCAGGCTTAGCAATAACTGAGGCCATTCTGATTTATTCTGGTATGTTCCAGTGACACAGTGACAAATGCATAACAGAAAGATGTTGACTGATGCTGAGGGACAATCTTTAGGCTAAAAGAAAAGTTCATATAAGGTGCAAGGCAAGACCCCCACCCTAGACAAGAATCCGGCCTGTCAAGAGTCAGTTTTAGACAAATAATATCTTTTTTTAGGGTCTACAGAAACAAGGTAATCTGGGTTTACACAGGACTTAGAGAGGAAAGAGTTTTATTTTGAAATCTGTGCCAGACCTATTAGGACTCAGACGAGTAGAGTCATGTTATGCTGAGAAAAAAGTTGGAAAGCTTTTATTTAGCAAGACTTTATCTTAAGCAAGAATTAGAAGAGCTGAAAATGCCAATTATCACCTACAGATCTGAGGAAAAAACACGCCAACATTCAAATGTAATCACATTGGAACAATATAATCCAAATTGCTTCTTTGAGAAACACTTAAAATAAAAAAATAGCAGTGTTTGGGTTAAAAAAAGATAGCAAAACTATGGTAGCACAAAACAACACCTGTTCCTGGAAGAAGAAATCCCGAAAAAATTAACTTGCACCTAAGTATTCACACTTAATTGTCAAAACAAAGGGCCCAGCTCCCTACTGAAATAAGAATCCATCTAACTGACCTGCTGGTTGTTTAAAGATGCATATATAAACAAACCATGGAGGAGCAGGTGCACATATTCATTCAGTGTTTAATAAAAGTACTGCTGAGCTCTGACTGGTGTCAGCAAGCGCAGATTTTGCAAAGAGGAACAGCTTAAGCACTGCAAGTGCTCATAGAGAGTTCATGCATAGAAACTTACTTTCTTCCAATTTTTAGTGGTCACTGTACATAGACACTGGGTATGAATGAGAAGTTAAAAAGTATCCAAAGTTCAACCAAGTCTACTTCACGTCTTAGTAACATGGTCCCTAGCAGAAGGAACAGAGATCCTATAAATGCTACTCAGACAAGACTGAAGAAAAATATTGCCAGTGAATCAAATTTTCCAAAGAAAAATCTATCACCCTGTTTGGACACATTTAGCCAGCATTCACTTAATTCACTTCAGGATCTCCTTGTTCTGTTACTATTCTAACACTGTATCTGGAGATGGGAAAAAAAACAAACACAGAAGGTGGCGAGACTATTTGGAGTGAGTGTCATAGTCACCCTTCTGGACCTGCGATGGAAAGAAGAACAAACTCAGCCAAAAACTGACGTTCATTTAGAGATGTTTTGAGCAAGGATCTATTTTTCCCATCTCTAGTGGCATAAGACAGTTAAATGAGTAGTGGACAACTCCTATTAAAAAAATGAGAGAAATAAACATACCTGCCGTTGAATAACCTCTAGGTTTGCTTTGGCTTTATTCAGTAGCTCTTCTATTTTTTCAGAATCCTCTATGGTCTTGTTTTCTCTAAAGGCATCTCTTATCCTTCTGATGGCGTATGTTCTAAACACAAACAATAAGAAGACATGTATTCATAGATATGCCAGGATTTATGACATTTCAATATTCTTTAAAACGTGCTGATATAAAAAATAAAATGCACACACCCCCCTATATATATATGTGTGTGTGTGTATATATATACATATCTATATACATCTGTTTTAGACATACATCTTTTTATTCAGGGTTTTGTCTTGCCCGAGTTGAAGTAGTGACCAGATCCTTTAATTTTAAAAAAAGTGGTTCTATTTCTGTATAAAAATTTCGTATTTCAAGTATCAGTCCAGGCTTTACCCCTTGTCATTGCTGAAACCATACTGTTGGATATCCAGCATGGATACAGCAAAGCTTAAGGACATAACAGCTAAGGACCAGAAAATCATTCCCCACATTACTCTGAATCAGTGTGACTATTCTTAACCTGCAAGGTCATTGAGCTAGACACTAAATACAACATACATATCTACTAGATGCAATGTTGTAATCTAGCAGTCAATAAAAGTAGACTGATGGACCAACCAACATAAAAAGGGCTCCTTCCCTGTCACCCTCTTCCTCTCCTGACAAGGTGTATTTCACCCCTCAGTCCAACACCTCCTCATCCATTTCCCCACTAAGAAGCAATAACAGGACACTATTTCTGCAAGCTGGAAGAGGCCTCTCTGCTTCCAGATAGGAAGGTCCAAAGCTGCAACTTTCTCCAAATCCTTCCCCTTTCTTTCCAACACAGTAAAGAACTTTCACATAGTCTGTAGTGTACTGTCATCTTCCCTTCCCTTCTCCCCCTGCCCTTCCCCAGGCCAATTTCCATATTAAAATAAATTTTTCAGACTGAGCAGTAGATACTTTCATTACATGGGTATTTGGGAAGGGCTGGAGACATGCAGTAAACTGGTCTTGCTCATCTATCTTGATAGTTTTCCAATTCTGTACCACCACATTACATCAGTATTACTTTTGCTACAGAAAGTAAAACCCTATGTATGGCACTGGAAGGAAACAAAAGGCTGTAAAAAAAACCCCACAATTATTTTAATTGTTCAAAAACCCTTTCCAATCTTGTATAAAAGTGGAACACGAGAGACAAAACTGTCTGAAACACTGTCATAAAAAATCCAAGGGGAAGACTGAAAAATAAAATTATTGGGGGAGGAGACTGAGGAGAGAGGAAGAAGAGGAAAGATGAATAGCCAATGGCACTTCGTTCCATTAGATGGTGCTATCCAGCTCCTATTGCAGCTTTCACCAGCCAAGCAGTGTATCTGGTCTTTGAGCTCATAAATAATACATTTCAATCACAGGAATCAGGATGGTTGCGGAGTGCCACTCTGCCGCCGCACTCCAGCAGATGGTGCGTGCTTTTAATTAGGGCCTGTTCACCTATAATGTGACACAGGGGTGCGTGAGGGAGTGAGGGAGTGTGTGTTTGGATGTGTGAAGTTAATAGAATGTATTAAATATGGAAGCTCAATCCCATCTGCAGCTGTTGTCCTAGCAAGACATGAAGGGGAAGCCGATTATTTCTTCTAGAAAAGAAACAACCCCAAATCATTAATGTATAGTGTAATTCTGTTGCTTGATAATGGATAGATTTCAAATCACCCCATATACATATATAGGGTTAAACTGTGCAAAACATATAATATCTTCTGAAAGAAAGGACAGGTTTCCAAGAGATACAACAACTAACATATAGATTTAGTTTAAAAGAAAAAACAACAACAAGAGCAAGTATCTATTAGTGGGTACAAGTCTTTCAAAATGCAATACAAATGAGTAAATGCTATCTACATAAAAAAAGATAGATGGGACAAAACCAAATTCTTGTTCAGTACAACACCTACAGACTGGAGGGCGTTTTTTTTGTTTTGTTTTGTACATATGGTGCATTAATTGTTCCATTTTCTCTCTCTTCCTCTAATTACACCCAACAGTTGTTGGGAAAAAAAAAGACATGTACACAGAAAACAGACCAATTTTTACCTACAATGAGAAAGTTGCACTGTTTTTACCTTCCATAATTTTTTAAACCTTTATGAGTGTAAACACCCAAAGGAAGTTATTTTACATAGGGTTTAACACAATCTTAATTCTACAGCTAAATCCATATATCTCTAAACACACTTCAAAGACTGGCACTATTCTTTATCAAAGTTACACTGCAATTCAATGTATTACTTAAAATAAGGATGAGCTCAATTCAAAGCTCAAACCCAATATTATAATGACTGTAAAATATCCTTTCTTCCCCGTTGAGAGGTGCCAGGGAAATATTTTACCAACATTCAAATTCTCTAAAATTATGTAAAAAGTGTTAAGTCAAGATATAAACAAACTGGAAGGCTTTTTTTTTATATGTGTGTGTTTTTTTCTTTTAAACAACAGCTTTTTATATGCAACAACAGTTGTGAGCAGTGTCAATTCAGCACCTCAACACTTTCTATATTTCAACAGTTTCTGAACTGAGAATGCATTAAAATCTAGAACTACCATAAGAACTACAATATTGTTTCAAGTATATGAAAAACTAAGCTCTTCTGGAAGTACAGTAGTGTGTGTAAACAACACATAGTAAAGACACACATGTATGAGAATAACTTGTTCATTCAGACATGTACCTGTTGAGGTTTTTTTTACAGAGCATTGCTCCAGAGATCTGGTTGATGAACAGACTGGTCTGCTAATCAGCTGCTCTAATGGAGTGTATTTTCAGTTCAATGAGCATAACACACCAAACCCAAACCTGTACCATTTGAAGGCACACCTAGAAATGCCAGTGCCAGCGAATGCATGGTTTTCTTCATAAAACTTTACAACATTATGCTGAAAGAAGCACTATCTGCAGACAGTGTGAGAAATTAAAAGCAGACTGGCAAGTGAAGTGATTGCTGTACCTTACGGATGATTATTTATCCAAAGGGGCACAAAGGAACTACAACAAGTTTAAGCCAATGTGAAGAGGAGCTGTTGCAATTTTGCCACCCTGGCAGGCACAAACACTCCCTCTGCCCCCTTTGGACCAGCATAGTCAGTCTGATGTTTGGCCCCAGCTGAGCCAGTCCAACCTGGGAACTTGACAGAAGGCCAACCTACTACAAGAGTTAACTTAATTTTTTGTTGTTTTGGGCTTTTTTTCCAGATTAGTGAGCTTCACCAGCTCTCCATGGAACTGGATGAGCATCAGCACTGAGGAGGAGGGAATACAGCAGTACTGATTTTGATGGATAGAGTTTGCAATTGATCTCATTCAGAAAGGCCAAGCAAGTCACACAAACAAAGGGAACCTTTCAGTGAGAAGGTACCAAGCTAACTCTCCAGACAAACAGAACAGAAAATAATTTTGGATATAGTACACTCAAAGAGCTCCTACAGACTGGTAGGAAAAGTCTAGTTCCTAATGCAATAGTATTCATTAAGAAACACCGTTTAAATTAAGTCTTAAACTACATTTCACAACTCATTTTTCTCACCAATTTTTTGAAAACAGATATTGAAAAATGGCTGAAAGACACAACAAAGTATTTTGCTTTTATCACCCAAGCGCACCAAAATTTGAATAGAGAACACCTTCAATTTTATCTTCTGCAAAGACTTTTCCAGTGACCTAGTGACAGCAGGACCCAAGCAAGAGTGTACAGTTGAATATATTCACTCAGGGCTGCCATACACATGCACATTCAAAACACCTTTTGTGATCCCTATTTACGTGCATCTGTCACACAATTCCCAATTAAATAAAAAGAATGTCCTCGATGGGCAATAGACTCGGTGCGATGGCTTCAGACCAAAGCCACCGCAGGTGGATGGCTACATAAGGCAACAGACGCACATCAGCAGAAAACAGAAGGAGTGGTTGGGGGTTAATATGAGAACAAGGCAAGGGCCAAAACATTACCACAGACTCTCAGGCAATGGGCACTACCTGCTAATGTTAACAGACTACAGTGCTGCCAAATAATAGTAAAAACTAAGGAGAAAGCAGTCTCTGTCCCAATACTCTACCTTTAAAGAGTTCTTCTCTTTTCTTCCCTGAAGCACAATCAAAAGCCTGATGTGTCCTCATAAAAATGAAGTCTACAAGAAGCAAAGTCTGAAACAACGAGTATTAATGAAAAATGAAATCACAATCCAGGTACTTCAGAAAATAATAACTGCTTGGGGACTTATATATTTTATTTCAAAATGTTTACTTATGTCATGCCTGCCCAAAAAAAAAAAAAATAAATCTTTGTGCTCTGCTAAATGAAAAGAAGATGAAACATCACACAAACAGACTTGTTTTTTAAGTACACAGTTCTGAGTTCTCAAAATAAACCTGGCCAAGCAATGTTTTTCTCAGCACCACTTTGCATTTACCAGTGTCACAACATGCTAAAGGTTTAAGTCATCTTTCCAAGACATCTTTACAAACACGTTGATATCTTGTCTTTGTGACTGTCAACAAATACAACGTATTAATAGGTCACATCACAGTCACAGGCACCACACTGCAGAACACAATGGCTATTACAAGTTGTTGGCCACTGAAGATGCACACAAAGATAGAAGAGGACGATTGTGGTACACAGTCTGTGCAAGCAAAACAGATCCCAAGGGAAGGGGCCACCAGGTTAGAATATTCATATCCGAGACTTTCAAAAAAGGTCTAGAGGAAAATGCATTTTTCCTTATTAGCTTGAGTTGTACTCAATAAATTAAGGCAAGTGAGCAGTAGCCAAGCTCTAGGAAGCCCACTGGGGTTAACAGCTCTGGAATGACGTATATGCTGCTTTTATTTAAGGACACAATGTGCAAAACTGAGATACTCAATTACAATAGAGCAGCATTACATCAAGTGAGGGATCCTTTTCATAAAAGGTCAGTTTGCTTTCATTAAACGATATTTTCTTACCACTGCTGCCTTTCAACAAACATCTATTATGGTAGCAACAGGATGAATTTTCAGAATTTCCCATTATTACTAGCAAAATGTGTACTAGATGAGATTTGCCCACCTAAATTTTCAGAATTACGTATCATTTAAAAATGTAAAGTTTTTATAACAAAAAAAATCTGCAGAAAAATAATTTGAGCTCACAGTTAAGTTTTATGAGCATTAGTGAAGATGTCTTCATGTACAGAATTACTTCTGAGGGAAGGCTTATTTAGATGTACATATGTGCACACGTATATTTCCATATATATATATAAATTTACAGTATTTTTTCCTCTATAAAGGTCTCTTTAAAAAACACCAATTAAGGTGAAGCAAAAGCTGCATGTAATTACCATCTAATACTAAAAAAAGAAACACTTGACAACAGAGGTGTGTTTGAGACTGAGACGTAAGTAGCTCACAGGGAAGTAGTTGTGATTGGTCTAATTAAACACAAGACCAACAAAAGGGTGTGGATGCAACATTTTATCAACAAGGTGTTCCTCAAACTCCATCACTAGATACACTTTCAGCACTGCCACCTCAATTTATAGCACAAGGACAACTACGTCCGCCTGTTTTCTAAAAATCAAAGCAAAGCCTATTCGTGCATCCAGGATTTGTTTGGGGGAGTCAGGGTGGTGGCTGGATCCTGGGAAAGGAGCAAAGAAGAGTAAAGAAAGAATAGACTGCTGGTTAACTCAGTATTATTTCCTTGAATTTTCTAACAAAGCACAGTCACTGTCTTCACAAAAAGCCTACAGAAAGAAACCTACCAGCCACTACTTGGTTTCTCTGCTAACATACAAAATGTGAATTCCAATGCAATGGCTAAGAAATATGTCTGGAATAGAATAGCACTAGAGATGCTTTATGAGAGAGAGGATTAACACAAGAGAATAGAGAATAGGAATAAAGATTGATGATTAGAAAACACATTTGAGAGATGGTAAGTCAGTGCATATAATAGATGCTGTATGATCAGATACAAGGATTTGTAGCTTATTTCTAAAGCAAATATTGCTATTTTGCATCCCAGATCTCAAAACATCTAATAAAAACTTGAACCTTTTCTATGAGTTTCCTTTCATTTTCTTTTTTCAATCTAAACCCCCAAAAGCCTCCCTAGATATTTAGAGAGAAAGACTTGTGGATGTTTTTAGAAAAGGAGAACTTCCTTTTTCTGACTGTATCTGTTCATGAGTTTGTGTCTGTACCCATTTCAAAGCAGAGAGCATGGATGACCACCTGATCAACAGGATCACAGAATCATGCACATTGGAAAGCAGTCTAGGAGGTCTCTTGTCCCACCTCCTGCTGAAAGGAGGGTCAGTGATGGCATCAGATCAGATTACTCACAGCTTTGTCCACTCAACTCTCGAAAAACAGGACGTTGACCAGACCACCTTGCTCAGAAAACAAGCTCAATTGCTTGGCTGTGCTTGTGGGGAAAAAGTTTTTCCTTAAAGCCAGTCTGAAAAGCCTCTCTTCCTGCACTTTACATCTGCTGTCATTTTTTCTCCTATCAGGACCCTCTGGATACTTTGAGGTACTGGCTGCTTTCAGATTCCCTTGTTGTTTCTTCTCCAGGCTGAACCAGACCAGCTCCCTCAGCCTCTGCTCACAGGACAAGTGCTTCTGCCCCCTTGGTGGCTCCTGCTGAGCTGCCTACAGGCTGTCTGTGCCTTTCCTGATGGGGGGCTGAGGAGGGCAAGACTGGATGCAGAACTCCAGATGTGATCTCCCTCCCATCAATCTGCTGGCTGAGCAACTCAGGATGCTCTTGGCCTTCCTTGCTGCCAGGGTACACAGCTCAGTTCCCAAAGACTTTCTTCTTCCCAGAATACTATCAGTGCTATTCATAGTTAACGATGATTATTTTTGAAATTCATTGAAACATACATTTTTGTTGCTATACTTCTAAAATAAAACCAGTTATTGGCTTAATTCTAAGTGTAAACAATCTCTGCAGAAGGGAGTCCTTTTCAGGAGGTCAGGGTGAAGAGAAAAAAGTAAAGATGTCCAAATGAAAGCATTCTTTTATCTTAATTGGAGTTGCAACTGCAATGTTATATTGAAGAAGAGGCTAAAATAGAGGGTTATCAGTGAAGGACCCAACTGCACTAGTTGTTCAGTTAACGAGGCACCAGGCAAGGATGCGCTGAAGGAACTATAACCTGAATTTGCTACAGATGAAAAGTGTCCTGATGGCCTGAAATGAGTAATAGCTCTCTGCTGAGCTTTCACTGCCAAGCCCCTGCCAACTGCTCTACAACCAGGACACTGGGGTAGCTCAGCAGTCCAATTACCAGGCAGGGAATGCCTTGAAATGACAAGTTCAAAAACTGACAACGCTGATTTTTCTCTCCTTCCTTTTGAGACAGATATATACCACTCCATTTGCTGTGCTGCTGTTTCCGAACAGTTCATAAAGAAGGCCTGGCCTGCTGTGCATAGCCATTACAAATTCCACGATATTTTGCTGGAAAGATTAGTTTTAGTGCAATGCTGTGGCCAACATTTCTCTTTTCAGCATGGCTAGAGGCTCCCTCTGAACTGGTGTTGCCCCACCTTGAATATTGTGAGCAGTTTTAGTCACCACAAGATAAGAAAGACATTAAGCTATTAGAGAGCATCCAAAGGAAGCCAACAAAGATGGTGAAGGGCCTTGAGGGGAAGCCTTATGAGAAGGGGCTGAGGTCACTTGGTCTGTTCAGCCTGGAGGAGACTGAGAGGAGACTGAGGGGAGACCTCACTGCAGTCTACAACCTCCTTGTGAGGGGAAGAGGAGGAGCAGACACTGATCTTTTCCCTGTGGTGACTTGTGACAGGACCGGAGAGAATGGCCTGAAGTTGTGTCAGGGGAAGTTTAGGTTGGATATTAGAAAAATGTTCTTTATCCAGAGGGTGGTTGGGCACTGGAACAGGCTACCCAGGGAAGTCATCACAGCACCAAACCTGACAGAGTTCAAGAAGCATCTGGTCAATGCTCTCAGGCACATGGTGTAACTCTTGGGGATGGTCCTGTGCAGGGCTGAGAGCTGGACTCGATAATCCTTGTGGGTCCATTCCAACTCTGCAGGTTCTGTGATTCTGTGACTTGTGTACCCTGAAGAGGGCTACGCATACTGTGCCTCTTGGGGATTTCATTTAGAGAAGCACTGGGTGTTAATCAGCCTTTCTGGATGCATGCATTTCACACTTGACAGTGGAAAATGATACGCCTTTGATGAAGCAGCAGTTGCTAAGGTTATTTTAATTAAGCAGCAGGGCATAAAGACTTGGGATATTCAAACTTCTTGGACTGCAATGTGGTTGGTCTGGATGACGATAAGATTTCGATAAGAGATTTCTGAAGCACAGCATTATTTCTGAAAGTAAAGATTCAGATATAGTAAATAGGTAGTTACAGGACACATTCTTTTAATATGGAAATTATGCTAATTCCTTAGAAGAGAAAAGGGATCAAGTATCAGAAATATGTTGATAGTATACAGTTTTAAAATAAATGAGATATTTTGACTTACAAAAGACTTAAAGAAACAGTTCTCTGAAAGTCTTTTGAGGTGAAGCTTTGTTGGCCATTTTGACAGACTAATTATTTTCAGTATACTGAACAGACTACTAACAAAGTCTTACTCTGCAAAAGTGATCCTTGGATTCTAGCAATAAGGACAGTTAATTCTGCTCCCTGATTTTTGCTCAGATAAACCTGAGATTTCTGAGACAGAAGGATGTAAGCATCATAGGTCCAAAATGAATACAGTAGAAGAAATTGCATTGAAATAAGATAGGATCCAGTTATCTCATGACAAAGGCAACAATAAACCACAAATACAACTTATTAAACAATCCACATGAAGTAATATACACCTGCCCTGTTTATATACAACATACTAGAAGTTACAGGATTTAGAATACTGACGTTACTATCCAAAATTTATTCTCTCATCCATTTCTATCAGCTTTACAGCTTATCCAAAAATCTTTGTTCCTTATAACTCAGTCAGTAATGACAAACATCCCCCACTGGACTTCCTATCACCATATGGTTCAATGACCTTCCCTCATTTATTGCAAAGCACTGCATGTTTAGTTTAGCAAATTTGCAACATCAATTTTGACAACAATGATGGATATTTGAAATTACTCAGCAGCACATAAAATTCTAATATATGCAAAGCCTATTAGTCAAATCTAGAGCCTAAAAAAATCAATTTGGAATTTGTAACTAAATCAGCATCCTACTTTGTGCATAGAACAGAGTGCTGAATATTATTTTCAGACATTTGGGATTGTAAATATATGCCTTTGGACAATGCATGTAATGTTTCAGGAAGCTCAGATCCAGACTCTAATTATTACCAAAGGCTCAGAAAAAAAGAAATGCAGGTTATTTTGTACACTCTGAACACTACTTAAGGCAGAGAAAGTCAAGTGAACTAGGTATTTCCTTCTGTATTCTTTCTATTTAATTAGTTACAGGATATGGAAGTCTTCACAGACTTCAGAGATGATTACACTAGGACTAAAGAAAAAGGGGCTGAAAACCCCCATCCTGAGTTGAACACTAAACCAGAAATGCAAAGGATACAAACTCTGTGTGTCATTTCACCCACCATGATGCAGCTTCTTACAAGAAGAAAGAGCAGGAGGACCCATGGTGAACAGAGGCAGGGTTTGAAGGAAAAAGAATATTCTGCTCGGTAAAGCTGAATGACTGATTCACCATGCAGTGAAGCAGATTTGAGGTTTTCAGGCAGGCACAGCTGATCTTCAACCCCATAAATAATGCAGCACCCCTGTGCACCAGGCATAATGCGCCAGAACTGCCCACTCCGACTTTCCACACTGCACAGCTCTGCACTCCTGGCACCTTCCAGGTGCTACCAGCACAAGTGAGCACTTAAAAAAGCCAGACCCTTTGCAGGCAAGTTATGGAACAATATGTCCACAGCTCTTTATCTTTGTTATCTTTGGGGCATGATGGTGACCAGCTAAGACATACCCGAGACCTCCGCTACCTCCAGTAAAGTAAATCCAGCTTCTCAGGACCTATAGATCCTATGCATTTTTCTGAAGACCAGAAGTAAAATAGGAATCAAAGCAATACCAAAACCTAAGTGAAATAACACAACATTCTTCAAATCTGCTTCACGTAAAAGAAAAAAAAAAAAGGGTTACACACTTTTCCCTACTATTTTTCCTACAGTTACTCTAAAAAAAATGTAGAATAGATTATCTATCTGCCAAACATGAAGCACAGAGCAGCTACCAGCCAAAACGTTTCTTTTGGGCTATGTATGAGCTCCGCCTCTAAAACTGTGGTGCAAACGCTCCTACTCTCCAAACTGTAGATCCCAGCATACAATGCAATACTTTGATCTGACAAGATATACTTTAATATCAGACAGAAAATTGAGATTAAATTTCAAACTCAAGGTATTCTAGTCCAGTGTACAGAAGTCATTCAATAAACATGTGACAGATCTTCTGTGCACTTAAACAGTTTAAGTACTGTAACAGAAAAGGAGATCAGAAGTATTCAGGAAGACAAAGAGAGCAGTCAATTTTCCTTTTTAAAGAACAGAAGCATTAATAAACGCCTTTTAATCTAGCCAAGCCCAAGTACGTTAAATACAGACATTAAAATTTAGAGGTGAAGCTATGCTAAGGTCAGTAATTTTTAAAGAGTCTTCCAGAAAACCTCTTAACACTCTCTCTAAGAGTCTTACACTATGAATGAAAAAAAGATTACCATATTCTACATCTCTATACATTCTATTTAATAAGGCTAGGTTCAGATCAGTACATTTATATCTCAAAAAAGAGTCTGCATTTCAAGCCAAAAATGGGCTACAAAAACCCCCAGATAGTACTTAATAGCTAATTAAAAGTTACAGGAAAATAGTCACTCACATGAGTGATGGTAGAACTTTTCGTCCTCTGTCTGCAAGCAAGGAAAAAGAAAACATACAGAAAACACCAGCTCCTTTTCCTCCGATAAGCACACGGCTGCTGGCTGCAAGAATTTCTTCTCAGATAACATTTACTCTAAACGTGGAATTAACATCTGGCTTCGAACTTGGTAACTCAGATGAGTACTGGCTAAGGTTACTGCAGGACATACTAGGAGAGGAAAAGAGGTATGAGGAGTGATCTACTTATCATAAGGTTTTCAGTATAACATTTTATGGCCAGGGCAGATTACCTTCCCTTTCACATGAGAAATGACCTTCCACTCCCTGGAGTAGCAGAAAAAGTTTGCAATCTAGGAACAAATTACCCATACAAGTTGCAGAAGCACCAGGTCCCCAGCTAATGGCAGCAATAACTTGCACTGATAGAGAATTTCTCCTTCAAGGGTTTCAACAAATTGTTGGGAAATAAAAGCCCAGAAGCAAGCCTCCAAGTCCATATAGGTTAGTAAGCACTGCCACTAGTTGACAGAACAAGGAGTTTTGTACAGTATACTTTTTTGTCCAACCCTGTATTGCTGTACCGTATAGGACTATATTCATCCCATGTTGCCTTTGCTTTTGGAAGTCACTGTGAGAGTGTCATCAGCAGTTTGATAAATATTCATATTTCCATGCAAAATCTGCAAATAATGGGCAGCAATTTTGGGTATAAATTATGAACTGAGAATAACAAATTAAATTTAGTAAAAAATGCACTCAATAGCTCTGGAAATCAAGAAACCTATTTAACGTTCTACATGAAATGCATTGCTTATTATTGTTGCGTAAACAAAACACTTGAACATTTATTTTCATACTGTAAATTAGTCAGATCAAGGAAAAAAACATTACGAGTGAGACATCTAATTTATTTTAGCCAGTGATAAAACTACTTAGATCAATCAATCAATGTTCTTCCCTTCAAAACTAGTTTACATACGAAGACCATTAATTTGAAAACCTATTTGCTAACTTGCTGGACTAGAAAAATGCTGCGATGTTTTAGATGAGTCGAAGATGTTTTCTGAAACTTAGTAGCAGGTTAGTTTCATGGCAACACAATACAGTTCAATTTGACATTGTCAGTATAATTCAAGCTATAAACTTCTTATGCATTTCGTTTGAGCTGTATTGACTTTAAAACATTTTCCTGAGAAGGAGGCAGTCTGATATTATTTAAATAAATAAAAACACTGAAGATATTTGGATGGATGTTTTGCTGTTTCACAAAGAATTCTATTAGTGATTCAACCTGAAGCTTTATGAAATCTGATGGTTTGTACCTGGCCCCTTCCACTTTTAGCTCCCCTTCTCTTAACTGTGACTAAAAATGCAAATAAATTATGGTTCTGAACCACACCCCCAAGCACCCACCCCGGCCACATTTGGCTCTTTCATTGCTATTCTAATATAGTCTGCAGAAATTTAACACCCACACAATGTGTAACCCTCACAAGGTAAACCAATTTTGTCTAAGACCAAGGCTCTGTGGAAACCTGGGCATACATTCCTCCGTCACGCTAAGGCAAACAATAAACGGATGTTTACATCTGTGTGTGACTGCAGCTGAGTATTGTGATAATCTGTATGTTTGTTGGGGAAACATATAACGCCTGTAAATAAACACTACCAAGCAACAATACCATGTGTACTCTGCAAGCAAATCCTAGTTAGAAATCACACGCTGGGCAAGACAGAGATGGAGACAACTCTGTAAAGACCGACCTCACAGGATACAAACAATTTTTTTCATAGGCACCTAAAGTCACAGAAGTAAGTTTAATTATAAAAGCTTCAATACCATAAAGGATTAGTGATTACTAGCAATATACTAGAACGAATTATAGTCTCAAGGAAATATTTTAGGTTTTTTTCAGACACACACTTTCTCTGGCAGTTAAAATAGGACAATATTACTTTTAAACAAGCTAATGATTTAGAAACAGGTCTTTAATGGTTCCAGACCAGGATATGCTGGACAAGCAGATTCAGAAGGACTGTCAAGACTTGTTGATGGAGATTATTTTCTAGTAAGACTCACACACCTATCACACTTTCTCTAGTCTCAAGAGTGGATTCACAGCTTGCTTTAAACAGGGATTTTGCAGAAGGATTACTGGGATTGAGTGGAAGTGAATTCCTGACTTCTTGATACCAATACATTCATAGATGCATACACACAAATAATATTTACTTTGTGCATAGGTTTCTTTTCTTTAGAAACTATAATGAGATTTAACCAATTGCTATTTATTTAAAAAGTTTAAAAGGAAAAAAAAAAGAAGTGTCTAAGCAACAGCTTTTCCCAAGACTTTGTAACAAACATGATGCTGAAGAAAGTGTAGTCCTAAGTATTGGACTGAGTCCTGAGTCTCTGAATACCATTCCCAGCACAGGACCTTCAAATTGTCGTGAAGAACGTTTTAAGGATTTTATTTCACACACATTCTGTTCAGGAAGAAAGCATCTGAACTCAACTGAATTCTTTTATCATATTACATGTTCAGTTGCACTGCATCCTGAGAAGAATATTAGAATTTTATACGGAGATCAGGTAAAAAGGAATGGAATGGAATGTAGAAAAAAACGTAATGGAAAAAGGCCATCGTCCATAATGCCACCCTAGGTAGAATACTGTCTGGATGATTTGTGGCATCTTCATTATTGAGAAAAAGCTGTATCAACAAGAATCCCCAAGAATATTTCTCACTAAGGACACTTTTGCACTGAGTTCTGTGCGAAATAGTCTTTGAACAGCTGGCTCAAGAATTCACATACAAGACAACAACCAAGAAGTTCTCCTTTGATGCCCACTTTGTTTTTGAAAAGCAGAGAACTATGTATAATCTAGGACTATACTTTGTTGGTCAGCAAACCCAAAAAGACATAGGAAGAGCTTTATTGAAGAGGTAGATCAGAGAGCATCCTTGCCATCCATTACTGCAGGAAGTGGTTCTAAACATCGCCTCATCAACTGCAGCTTCCTTTTTTCTTTTTTTTTTTAATTACTTTGATTTTTTTTTAATCCAGAATGCTGATCTTCTAAAGAATACTTGAAGTTATAATAGCCTGTGTCTACTGTATCTTAAATCACCTGGATGCTAGGAGGTCAGCATCTTTTCATCATGGGCAGCATAGAGAGGAATACAGAGGAACTAAGTGTTAAAGCCACATCCAAGAGTAAGGAAAGTAGGAGGTTAGATGGGACAGCATTTTAATCCATTTTAATACTATAGCTACATTACAAAGTGTTTTTCATATACCAAAAATCATATGCATATGTGTATGGGCGTGAGTCACTGCCAGAGGCAGTATTTTTTCTATTACTCTCATTAGTTCTCAAACAAACACTACTGGTAATTAAATCTTACGTAATAAGAAATATGTCCCTGTTCTTCTGTGCTATACAAAGAATAACAAACAGCCACTGCAGATTTACACATTTTGGGTGCCTTTACTAAAATAAAATAACTAAAATAGCAGATCAGTCTTTTGAGGAAGCCCCCATCCATTTGTCTTCCAAATATTAAATTTCAATTTTTCCAGAACTCTGTATGCTCTGTATGTGCTCCATTGTTTACCCTCCAAGTTATTACTATTCAAAATTCTCCTCTGCAAAAAAAAGGAAAAAAAAGAAATCAAGAAAATTACATCAAACCTGACGCACAGATTTCATTAATTGTTTAGGAAGAGTGTAACTTTACAAGGGTAAAGTGAATGTATTTGGAAAATGACAATCACCACTGAACCTTTAAACCCAAGATAACAATTCCTACTGAACAAGATCAACAGAATTTTGATGCAATGATTTTCAGTTGGGTAATGTTACTATTAAGAAATAAAAATATTTGATAAAACTGTTTCCATTTGTCTTAAAATTTCAGAGAAATATGTTCTGAGGGTATCTAATGGCTATGTTTGGACATTTTTGAAATAAGAGTGCTTCGGTTGTCTTTCAAAAATATTTTAGACATATATAACACTGAAGTCAAATGGAAATACTTCAATACTGTCAGACCCCAATCCAAAATCACGTTCTTATACCTCTGGATTTTCCCTAAAAGTACATACATTTCCATGTTTTACTACAATTCAGAGGGCCACCATCTCAGTCCTTTACACAGCTCCCATCCTAATCAGCAGATTGAGCAGCATGCAGACGTCTTAAAACACTGACATCTCTATTCAAGCATACATGATTCTGACAGAATAAGGCAATACATATATAAGAGCTTAAAATAATATAATGGCAAAATGGTATGTGGTCGCTGAAATAATAGCCAAAATTTAACTCCCCAAAAAAAGAGGTATTAGTAAGGCCAACCACAAGTCTGTGTGACTGCTCTACAAAATGATCTGAAAATGTGCAGTACCTATTTGCCTGTGACTCTGGGTCATGCAGCTCCAGGCCAAAACAAGTCTCTGCACCAGTGCAGGATGAAAACCACCCTGGACTCTGGAATACCTCAGCTGCTTGCAGCCCTGACTTTTTTATACTTTTCCAGGAGATGACAGAGAGCACCACATACTCAGTAAATGGGAAATTAACTCAAAAATTCCTAAAGTTCATTATCACTCAAAACACAGTCAGCAATTACATAGAGACAAGAAAAAATAAGTTACCTGCCTTCTTTGCACAACTGAGGAAAAACAGATACTGTAAAGCTGCAATTCTGTCACCATACTCCTACAAAGAAATCAGACGTCTCTACTGGACAGAACTGACAATTTTATTTTTTCCTGCATTTCTTATCTCAGCTACAAACTACCACTTTGGTCAGAAAACCATGCCTCTCTTTTCTCATTACTGTCTTGATTTTTTTTTTTTTTGTTTAATCACCATTTAGACTTTTTTTACCTCCTTAACACATAGAAACATAAACAATCTGCTGGCAGACCTTGTCAATCACAAACTTCATTAGGATACCCAGTGAGAAAAAGGCTTATTCAGCTTGGATAACTGTCACACGTAAAATTTTAATGTGGCTGTTAAAATACCTAAGTGATGAAAGCGCAAAAAGAAACAGTGACAGGATTCTATAGACCAGGGACCAAAAGCAAAGTAAGATTTTTCCATTAAAGTGACCAAGTAAGGTATGTTGGGAGGAAGAAAAGGAAACTCATTTTTATAAAAGAGTGGTTTTTAAAAAGTTTTACTTGGTGTGAGTCATGTTCTTGAAAGAGTTGTTAGCAGAATCTTAACAGCTTTATGCCCCCTTGAAGAATAGGTCATTATGCAAGTACACATCAACTCAACCTGTACTTGTGCAAAAATCCAGGTGCTCTTATGAAAGGAATTGGGTACCCCGAGAAGTTACTATTCTGGAACTGGATATCCAGGGAAGTCTCACTATTAAGACTGAGGCAAAGAGGGCAGTAAGGACCTTGGCCTTTCCCTTATCCTTTGTCACTATGTTTACCTCTGCAACCAACAAAGGATGGAGATTCTCCTTAGCCCTTCTTTTGTTGCTGATGTATCTACAGAAACATTTTTTATTTTCTTTTATGGCAGTAGCCAGATAAAGTTCCAGCAGGGCTTTGGCTCTTCTAATTTTCTCTCTGCTTAACATCATGACATCCATGTAGTTCTCCGGCATAGTCTGCCCTTTCCTCTAAAGGTCAAAAACTCTGTAAACTCTGCCTTTTTTTTTTTTTNNNNTTTTTTCCTCCTGAGTTCCCTCCAAAGCTCTCTGTTCAGTCAGGCTGGTCTTCTTCCCTGCTGGCTCATCTTCCAGCACATGGGGACAGCCTGCTCCTCTACCTTGAAGATTTCTGTCTTGAAGAATGTCCAGCCTTCCTGGACACCTCTGTCCTTCAGGACTGCCTCCCAAGTGACTCTCAACAGGTCTCCTAAACAGGCCCAAATCTGCCCTCCGGAAGTCCAAGGTGGCAGATCCGCTGATACCCCTCCTTACTTCTGTGAGAATTGATAACGCTATCATTTCAGGATCGCTGTGCCCAAGGCGTTCTCCAATCTTCTCATCACACAACAGTCCTTTCCTCTTGGCATACAACAGGTCCAGTGGGCCGCCTTCCCTAATTGGTTCCCTCACCAGCTGCATTAGGAATTTATCTTCCATACACTCCAGGAACCTCCTAGACTGCTTCCTCTCTGTGGTATTATATTCCCAGCAGACACCTGGTAAATTGAAGTCCCCCAGAAGAACAAGGGGCAGCGATCTTGAGACTGTTCTATGATTCTATGTTCCATGACTCCCTAAAATCAAATCAATAACTGTGTCAGTCAAAGTAGGAAGAGCAACTGGAACTGAAAAAAACAGTGCCAATTATTTTGCTCAGTTTTGTTCCTAGGTTAGCAGTCATTTGCAAAAATCAGATTTACTGGCTTTAAAATTTTGAAAGACATGTCTCAGATGAAACTGCATGCATTTAATTAATTTTTTTCCAATGCAAAACCTGTTTTGACAAATTTTCTTCCCTGATTCTTTTATATTCTGGGTAGTTTTATTAATCAAATAATATTGCACATTCTAAAAGAAAAATCAAATTCCATTAAAATGCAATTTAGAGAAAGAAGAAAAAAATTTATCTATAAATAAAAATGCAACTTCCATCAGTTAAAAGAGAACATAATGGGCAACTGAAATAAATTTGCAATAAATCAAGAAAGACCTGAAAAAAATTTAAAAATTATTTGCAGAAAAAAAATCCAACAGAGAGGCTCAAAGCTTCTGACATTACTCATAACTACAAGAAATTAAAGAAATAGAAAGCAGATGAGCTGGAAGCATGTCATATGACGTTACCCTGAACTTATTACCCATTGTTAGTATCTTTATAGGGCAAGGAAGGCTAGGAATCTGAAAATAATAGTAAGCTGGTTAGCTAGAATCTCTGGAGCTTATCCAGTTCAATGTCACACTTGAAACAGACCTGGATGCAACAAGGTGAGGTCAGCCATGGTGCTCTTTGGCTAAACCTATTATGAAAACCTTCAAAAATGGAGATGACTAAGTCTCTCAGGGAAGACCTGCTCCAGTCCTGCACTGTCCTGGAGAGAACTCCTTTCCACTAGATTCCCATGTGTTAAGACCACTGAGCTTCAATCATGCTAAACAAAAGAAATTTTTAAGTTCAGATTATCTTAATTTGCAATCAGATGTATTTTAACGGCTTTCACAGGTTTATAAATTCTTTTGTTTTCTGTACCCAAATCACTCACAACATGCCATTATTTAAATCACTAATGATATTTAGAAACATCCTTTAAATCCATTTAGTTGAGACTATAATCCACCATATTATAAACCACCAGAGGTTCCACTTTTTGTCAACCAAGCAGAAGAAAATAGCACACTTGTTAAAAACCACCTTTTTGACTCGAAACCTAACATCTTGCCTCTCTGCATATTGATTTTCCTCCAGTACAAATCACTCTCCCACGCTCAGACTGTCTGCTTGGGTAATAGGGCAGAAGGGCAGATGGGCAGACATGAAATCACTTACAGTCTACTAAACTCCCTCTCCCTGCTGTTAAAACCGGGCCTGCACATCTGAGTGTCCAAACACTCTGTGACATTTACTTCAGGACACTGGAGATGCTCCTGTGTTATTTTGAAGGCTACCAGTGGTGACCTCAGTTACTTCAAGACATGAATGATATTCTTCACATTTACCACACAAGTTTTTTCTGGTGGTAGAATAAAATCTGGGGCTACGAGATGACATAAAGAATATATTTACTCGGAGAGACATAAAACAAAAAAGTTGGATTTTCCATCACAATCTATACGTACACATCTTAGTTTTGCCTGGTAAGTCAAATTAGAGTTAATTTGTTTCCTAGTAGCTGGTACAGTGCTGTGTTTTGGATTTAGGATGAGAGTGATGTTGATAACATGCTGATGTCTTAGTGTAAACCCTGCACGCCAAGAGCTAAGTTAAGAAGTTTTCAGCTCCTCACACCAACCCACTTGCAAGAATGCTGGGGGCACAGGAAGCACAGCCAGGATGATCCAAACTGGCCAAAGGGATATTCCACACCATGTGGTGTCATGCTCAGTATATACACCAGGGAGAAAGCTGGCTGGGAGCTGCTGCTCAGGAGCTGGCTGGGCATCGGTTGGCATCAACTGTACTGTGCATCACTTGTTTTGTATATTCTAATTAATTACTATTATTATCCATTCCTTTTCTGTTCTATTGAACAGTCTTCATCTCAACCCACAAATTTTACTTTTTTTTCCCCAATTCTCTCCCCATCCCGTTGGGGAGGGAGGAGCAAGCAAGCACTTGTGTGGTGTTTAGGTGCCTGCTAGATTAAACCAGAGCAACAAAATTAGGAGAAAAAGCACAGTAAGCTAATAAGGAGACAATAGCTAGCTGATCATACTCCAGACACACTCTTACAAATACACAATTTGCAGTAATAAAGTATTCTGACACTGTCTAGCTGAAGTCATGAATCAATAATACTAATCTGTAATACCTTCTACTTTGCTGAAGTCGGTTCTTTACAAAGTCCTTGGGTTAACTCCCTTGCACTGCCATATCACATTACAGCAGCCCTGAGGACACGGCAGGGCTGCTTATCTTGGCAACGAAGAAGCCAATGAGGTGTCCCTTTTACCTATGGGTGCGGAGTAAACACCGAGGCAGAACTGTTGTTGTGGTCACAGCAGACCTCTAATGTAACAGCTGCTGATCATTTCTTGCTGGAAACTGCTATGGCTTTTAGTGCTCACAAATGTGTATACACCACAAGGTTTAAGAAAGTTTCTGATTTTATAGTATCTAAGGACAGGCCCATCAAAAACAGAGGTCTTTCCTTTAAGGAAAGGGGCAACTTGCACTGTGATATGGGGTCAAAAAACCAGATCTGCATGGTAAACACACCATACGATTTCTATCCTTTAAAATTTGCTGTGGACTTCACTTCCTCTCTGCTCAGCCCTAAGTACAAACCCACTGCTGAAAACATGCCATGGCCCAGACATGAGCTTCATTCAGCTGTTCACCAACTGCACATCTCAAACCACCTCCAGTTACAATCCTCTCTTTGTTAGTCAGAACAAGGGCACTCAGGTACACTCAGGATAGCAAAGAGCAGGAGAAAGCCTTGATAGCAACAGAACATGATGCAAACACACACTGCTGCGTGGAGGCAGCGATGAAGGTTTATAGGTGCCAGCTCATTTTCAGCCCCACAGTCCTTCTTCTCAGGGCACTCCCTCACACCTGAGGTTTGTGGAATATTTGTGCCTTGCAGAGCACAGAGCTCACCACAGCTATGCAAGTTTAAAGGCTTCTGTTCCCAGTTCTTGCCTGGGAGATGATTCACAGCACAGGTAGCTCACATGTCTCTTCCCGTGGTCCAACCGAGCAGCAAAGTGAATAAACTACCATTGGGCAATGGAATTTTGTCAGTGTGGGTGAGTACCACCCGCTGTGAACACAGCAGATATCTAATGGAGTCCAGGCCTATGTCTAACCTTTGTCAGAAAAACGGTGCAGGTCTTCCACCAACAGCCAGAGAAGGCAGGCAGGCAGGCAGGGAGCCATACAGCCTGATATCCTGTGTGGCGGGAAGAATGAACCCTGATCCCACATTGCACTCTGAGCCTGGACACAGCACACGGTGCCAGGCTTTGGCCGCAGCCTGACCCCAGCTCTCCTCTGCCAGGAAACGGGCAGCACACAGACCAGACACGAGCTATGTCAGGTTCATAAAATCACAAAATCATTAGGGTTGGAATGGATCTCTGGAGATCATCCAGTCCAATCCCCCTGACAAGGCAGGGTCACCTTCAGCAGGTGACACAGGAACACACCCACGTGGGTTTTCAATGTCTCCAGAGAGGAACTCCATGAGCAGCCTGTTCCAGTGCTCTGCACCCTCAATACAAAGAAGTTCTTTGTCACGTTGAAGTGAAACTCTTGTGTTTTGGTTTATGGCCATTGCTCCTCATTCTGTCGCGGGACACCACTGAAAAGAGTCGGGCACCATCCTCATGACCCCCACCCCTGACACATTTATATTCATTAATGAGCTCCCCTCTCAGTCTTCTCTTCTCCAGGCNCCGGGGGCCGTGGGCTCGGGGGATTCGGGGTCGGTTCCCGGGTCCTGCCGGGTCGGGCCTGCCCGGCGGCTCCGGCGGGGATTGCAAGGCGCGACTGTCCCGGGGGCNGATCTTCCACTGGACCCCCTCCAGTATCTCCTTGTCCTTCTTGCACTGAGGAGCCCAGACTCAGCACAAGTACTCCAAACTCCAGGTTGGGACAGTCTCTGTCCTGTCCCTTCTTCCTACAGCAGGCATAACCCACACCATGGAGCTTCTGCGGCAGCCCGGGGCCTGGCAGAGTGACCGGGGGCTGCTCATTCCCTGCGCTCCAAGCCGGGTCCAGGCCAGGAGCCGCTCCCGCTGTCGCTCCAGGGCACGGCTCGGCTCCTCCGCGGGGTCCCCGGAGGCCGCAGATCCCCCGCGCTCCTGCCCCCAGCACGGCCGGAACCTCACGCCTCGGCGGGGAGCCCCGCGTCCGCCTCGCCCCGCAGCCCTTCCCCGCACCTGTAGTTGTAGCCGCTGAAGCGCTGGCTCTCCCGCAGCAGGGCGCGGTACAGCCGCAGCACCTGGGCACGGCTGGACGCTGCCATGTTGCCGACACCGAGCGGCTCCTCCCGCGGCGGCGAGGCCCCTTTTCCCCGCCCTCCCGCCGCCCGCGCCGGGCGCAG